>VOPJ01011539.1:0-66832 GCA_014673585.1 Semibalanus balanoides
GCCGGTGGCGGAGTTTGACTTGAGTAAATGGAGGAAGGTGTGACTTCAATCTCCGTAAGTGTCTTTTTAGTCCTTATACGTCAAAGCTCTGAGCCAATGGAAGGCGTTTTCTGCTGAAAGCTCTCAGGCCAATGGAAGGAGTTTCTAAAAGTTAGCGACTAGGCGAGTCCAAGTTTCTATTTGTATGTAACCTATGACGTCACGCTTCGCAGTTCCAAAGCCGGAGGGAGATTTGTACCTCGCATCGCATCTACAAACTTTGGAATACATATGGAATGAATGAATGACCTTGCTCATTCAAAAATAGCAGACAACAATCATTGCTCAAAGTTAGGCTTCCATATGATAATTTTCGAGCAGGCCCAAAAATGGCGCAGATCCATATAATGTGGAACAACACGTGAAGAAAACACAAAAGTCCGAAAAATACTTCGCAGAACTGGGGGGGCTCAAGAGCACTTATGGGGGGGTGCCCGACTCAGCACCGGGGGGGCTCGGGCACCTCCCCGGCCACATATAAAGTTCCGCCCCTGGCTGCATGGTAAGAATTGGAGTTAAAAATCTATGAAGTTAGCATTAGGGCCCCTCCCATCATTTCATAAACGACCCGCTGCAATTTGCACGATAAAAAGATCACTCGCCTTCGTTGGTGGGCGACGCTAGACCACGGTCGGGCCCCCAACACCGAGTGCACAGAACCAGACTTCTTGCTCTCGTCCTATCACTCTTTCTGGTCCGCTGTCGCTCACGGCCTCTGTAGATCTCCCGTCCTCCCGCTGTCTCTCCTGTCTCTTGCCTCTGTATATGTCGCTCACGGCCTCTCTAGATCCTCCGTTCTCCCGCTGTTTCTCCTGTCTTTGCCTCTGTATATGTCTGTTCTCTCTTTGTACGCTCCCTCCTTTGTTCTCCGCTCCTTCCCTTACATCTACCTTCCTGCAGATCTGTCACTGAGTCTCCTCTCGTCCTATCTGTCCTTTCTTTACCTGCCTTTTTCCCGTGCGGCAGTTGGCAGCCAGCGTGTCCGTATTTCATCGTGTAATCCGCTGGCGGGGAACAAACGGGCGTTGTTTCCTCGGCTCTCAGGGCGGAACAAAGGTGGGAGCCGGCGGGGAGGCAGGCCGCACGGGGCTGCACGGGGCCGCACGGGGCCGCCCGGGTCGCACGGGCCGCCGGGATGCGGCTGATGTGATAAGTGATTCCGATCGAACCACCCCCTGTCGCTGCAGTCGGCCGGCTAGCTGCACCGTCCGTCCGTCCGTCCGTCCGCCCCCGCTGCAATGACGGCGGCACAGGCATGGCGAGGATGCGGCCAATTTCACCGTCTGGTGCACGTCGGTCGTGCCGGGCAGCATGCTGTGAGCCTGTGACCAGTGCGGTGTATCTGTCGGTGGCTCCATGATTACTGCAGACCAGGCCGGTACTGCACCATCGCTGGCGCGCTGCCCCGCGGGCCCGCTGTCCGCTCTGTGTGTGCCTATAACGGTGCTGCAGGCGCTGCCTGTTTGTCATGGCCATCCGGGCTGCAATTATTGCCTTCTGCCTGATACCATCAGCCGGCGACGTATACGGCTGGGTCGGCTCGGCGCGCACCTGCGCAGCTGAATAAAGGGCGGCTGTTCTGAGAGACCGTTTGCCGGCTGGCGGAGTGGTGCAACCCTGAACGTGGCGACCCCTGTACTGAGATAATTAATCGGCCGGGGAGGGGAGGGGAGGGGCGGCCAGTTGATTAGGTGTCCCGCGAGTCTCCCGCGCTGCATCTGCCTACGACTAATTCTCCGACCGACGTCACGCCAGCACCCGACAGTCATGCTACGTCCGACACGCCAGCTTCTGACGGTCATGCCGCCGCCGATAGCATGTCTAATTCTGCGGGAAGCACGCAGCCGGCCGTCCCCTGTGCGGGCCGTCGCGGTGCGGGATTGATGCTCCTCCCGCCCCGGCGCTCCAGAGATAACGGCTGAGGGGAGCCGGCCAGTGCTCATTGCGCCGCCGTGCCATAATTACACGCGATGATGTCTTTATCCGCTGATTAACTGCGCCAGATGGTCCGTAAATGTCTACGAGAAGATCCCATGGGACGAGCCGAGGCGGGGCGTTTGAGAAAATAGACACACCGTGCTGCACTCAGCCCTAGATGTGGATGTTTGATGCTGCCGTTTGCCTGCGCGGTTAGAGGTGGGCTGTTTGATGCTGCCGTTTGCCTGCGCGGTTAGAGGTGGGCTGTTTTCAGTGTTGGCCTCAGCTATGTGAATAGAGGTGGCCTGTGCTGTCGTATTGGCCTGTCAGCTTGTCACATGGCAGACCAGTCTGTTATCTTGGTTGACGTTGAGTGGGCGGGTGGCGGACATTCTGAGAGCTGACGGCACAGTTTACCTATCAGCCGCATATTGAGTGGAACAGCTCGACGTGTCTGCTCGCCCTGTTGATATTAACTAATAAGAAACGGCCGCCCTTTGATCTCTCCACAGACCGAATTGGCGCGTTTTTCCACAGCTGGCCCTGAACGGTCTGCAATCTGCAGCTCTGCCGGCGTATCTGCGCCGGGCTGCTTCAAACGGCCCTTAATTGCATCCAAACAGAGATTATCGGGCGCTGATTGGAGCGTGCACGAGCTGTGATAGCGGGATTGACAGGCCGGCCGGCTGGCCCGGTGCGAGCTGTCATCCCTGGGCGGCGGTCTGGAGCGAGACGTGTCACAATACACTCACACCACCGGCTGCAGAGCTAGCGTAGCGGAGAGGCTCCCGGACCGAGCACGGGTGTGCTCTCTGCTCAGACGCTGCTGACCCGACTGACGTTATACGGCCCTGGACTGACGCCAGTCACTGGACCGGTGCACCGCCAGCCCCCAGCTGCCCCAGCCGTGCAGCAGCGAGCCGTCTGTGTTGTGTTGTGATGTGCCACCCGACCAGTACCGTAACAGCAGCACGCGCCGCCCCCCCCCCACCCACCCACCCCCGCCGCTCAGACGGCGGGCATGTCATGTCATGTGTCCCCTCTCCCGCCGCTCAGACGGGTGTCATGTCCCCTCTCCCGCCGCTCAGACGGGTGTCATGTCCCTCACATCCGCGCGGTCAGGACGGGTTCATGTTCCCATCTCCGCCGCTCAGACGTGTGTCATGTCCGCCTCTCCGCCCTCAGACGGGTGTCAATGTCCACCTCACGTCCGCCGCTAACGTGTCATGTCCTACAGGATCACAGCCAAGCTCAGACGGGTGCATGTCCCCCTCCCCGGCCTCAGACGGGTGTCCCAATGTCCTCTCCCCCGCTCAGACGGGTTATGTCACTCTTCCCGCCGCTCACGGTGGTCATGTCCCTCATCCCGCGCTCAGACGGGTGTCATGTCCCTCTCCCGCCGGCTCAAGCAGGGTGTACATGATCCCCTCTCCCGCCGCTCAGACGGGTGTCATGTCCCCTCTCCCGCCGCTCAGACGGGTGTCATGTCCCTCTCCCGCCGCTCAGACGGGTGTCATGTCCCTCTCCCGCCGCTCAGACGGGTGTCATGTCCCCTCTCCCGCCGCTCAGACGGGTTTCATGTGCCGGTCAGCCCGGCCGGCCGGCCCCGCTCCTAATCAGTCTCAGTGACACGGCGCTATCTGTTGATGTGTTGCAGCCGGCCAGAAGGTGGCGGACGTCAACCGGCGACCCAAGACGCGCGGACAGATGGTGAGTACGGGCTACGGTGACAGTGACATGTGTTGAGGTGGTCTGAGGCAGGGCACTATACACTGTCTGACGGGCAGACAAACTCCTCCTGTTTACTCCCTCCAGTGAACGCGGCGACAAACACGGATCGCATTCCGACTATGGGGCCATAGAAGCCTGGTTACGAGCGAGCGCGAAGCGCGAGCGAGTCCTCATTGAATACCGGAGGCCGACCCGGCCCGGCCAGACCATAACGCTGGTCAGAAGCTTATATCTTTTGAATCCCGCATCCGATTGACAAGCGATCTTCGCCATCTGATAGCCCCATTCAATGACATTATGATTATTTACATGTTTTTTATCACGTGAGGGGCCAGCATGGCGCGTGACACGTGCCGCGTCAGGGGTGTCAGAAAAATATTATCCTGCTATAGCTGAGAAACGGCTGGACCAATTAAGCTGAAATTTGGTGTGTGGTTTGTTACACAGGTAAAACTCCGGGTCACATTGCACGTGCGCACGTGCACCCCTGTTCCGTCCACGAAATTACCAACAAAACATCGTTGCAATACCGGACCTATATCTCGGCAACCAACACGGGTCAAACACAGATGTGAAGAGAAACGATCCGCCAAGCGTATGTACTTTGTGTCGATCAGCGGCGTGTGGTACGTGCAAAGTTACTGGCTATACAAGCGCAAATTCATGGTTTATAACGTCTTCACAATTTAAATCAGTTCTCAGCACCTATGGGACGTGAAGCGGTGAAACAAACACCAAAGTGTAGACCAATGTACCGTACTCTCTCAAATGCATGCAATAATTTAGGCTTGAATGCAGTATTTCGCTATTAAAATCCGCCTGTAATATTTACATTGCCGATTGTATTATATTTCCTGCATTACACCGCCGTAGCATCAAAACCAAAGGGTGCCATACGATAAAAATGATGCAGCTGTAAAGCGCAATCAAATCCATCTAAAACCCACCCAAAATGTATTTTTGCCCACAAACATGAAGCTTATAATTGCAAATTAAAAATAACGTTGCAAAACTATTTAGTTCAAAGTATCGATTTAGTTCGGATCTATATTGCGACGGCAAAACAACAAGCATAGCGAAATAATTCAAAAAGCATGCTTCGCACACAAGAAATTCGTTGGGCGGGTTATAATTGAACGCAGATTGTATTCGGGCATCGCTTGTCCTTCGCCGTTTAAGGCGTCTTACTGGTGTTATAAAGCGCATGCTTTGTTTAATCAATCTCATGGTGTCACTATATACTGTTGCGGCGGTGCAGGCACTCGTGATCAGGTGCCGTAAGGAACCGACTGTCCGTTCAGACGATTGTCCATTCCGATTCTGTGATGCGGTCTCTTTGAACGCCAGTTGTCCCCGACAGTCCAGTCCGCCTTACCAGACCAGTCCAGACCGATGATCAATGTCTATTGTCTAATGACGAATTATCACTCGCTTTACCGAACCGACCTCTCAAAGATTGTCACAAAAACGTCCACCGCAAACCGGATGTACGATAGACGATTGTATCGTTAAATTGTCGCTTATCTATTGTAAGACGTCATCCGCGGTTAGTTATCACTGGCTCCATCGTTAGGGCAGGTTTGTTCGATTGGTATCTGATAGCTTTGTTGACTACCGGTTAACCACTGCACCGGTAGGTTGATTAAAATTGTATTTGAAATGCATTACCCAAAGAAATCGTGATAGGTTATGTGGATCTTGAATTTCTATCCGTCATCCTTCAGGACATATACAACTTTTATATTCATGGATGCCTACAATGCTACTAAGGCACGAATGATACTAAATTGTATCGATTGTTATACCTGTCGGATCACATTGATAGGGCTCGAATTCTCAGGCAAGGGCTTTACCTGAGACCTGAATAAAGGCTTTAGTACCTCAGTAAAGGCTCGGGTAAAGGCTTACACGTGCATGAACAATAACACAGCTTTACCGTAAAGCTATGTTCTTGTACTATGTACATGCACGTGTCCCCACAGTTGCAGTTTATATATTCTTGAGCCAACAATAAATGTGTGTATGTCGCTCTCACTGCTCTATCGCTGAGAAGCTTTCCGGATACTGTCTTATGAATGTAGCGGTAAGTACCTACCTCTGTAGCAGGTTTGAATCTGATTTAAATGTGAAATTGGCGTACTGCGTCTACTTCATGCGATGAGCCAGAGCGGTCACTCAGCTCAGCCGTCGTATGTCGAGTCGATGTGCAACAATCTAGCTTGGCTGTGCTTCAGGATTTCTATATCCAGCGTTTCTTCGTCCTTTTTTCCCTGTCCGCGTATGATCTCTCCTCAGCAAAATAACGCAACTTTAGCCCCTCGTTTGGCTCGTTAGATTTAACGAGCAATATGGAAATACTCGGGAGGGGAGGCAGCCTTCAAAGGCTCGCGTCACAACCAGTTGAATGGTTTGGAAGCATTAATATAACCATGTTATGCTTTTATGATCGATTTTAGGGAAATCCTCTATCTCCTGGGGAAATAAAACCAACCCAGCCATTTTACAGGTCAAACAAGGCCCACACCGGCAGGCAATAAAATCCAGATTGGACTCATCGCCATATTATCAATCTTTTTTATTTTTGAAGAATGAACACCTTGAGGTGCAGTGCCTCACACTAAAATAATAAGCCTACGAAATGCACTAAGGGCGTCAACGTTTGCTTCTGGTGTTGTCTTCCAATTATACTGAGCTGTCATGAGGTGGACAATTAATGCCAATGTGCAATTGAATGCTTTGTTTAATTCGAATTAGTTTAGTTTATTAACACACTGCCGCTGGAAGATGTCTTGCTTGCAATTAATGCTCATCAATGTAATTTTTGTCCGCTTAGTTTCATTGCTGATTTTAGCGATAGGACTGCTTGGTTTAGATTGGTATGTTACTTGGTCCTAATTATGATGTCATTTCTTAATAGCTTGTGGTTTTTTATAATCGGGAACCGGATACAGTCGCTAAAAACTGCTACGGTACAACCTGATTTGCCAGTTCGCGAAGCTGTTTAGTTGCAGTGGCATTTTTATTTCATTATCGAATACCGCGAATTTACAATTAACTGGAGTCCTGGTACCATCCATGGTACCAACAACATACAGCAATGCAGCGGCTCGCTACCCACAAGTATTCGGCTGCACCGCACGGATGTGATTCTGCAATCCTGGCTTCAGGGACGACGACACGGATGTATGCACGGATTTGTGACAGGGGGCAACCACAGAAGTCAAAGGGCAAACCTATAAATACCAGGCACTTTAATCGTATTACAAATTAGATATCCACACAGGAAGAGCCGTCGGACGCATGTCATTGTCAAGACTCAAGTCACTATTAACTTAAACCGACAATGTTGTTGTGTCTCTTTGTTTTATTTTGGTCGCTCTTTGTAGCCACACTGAGGATCCAGCGGAGGACTGATTCACCACAAAGCACTTCTGTTTATTTACTAGAGATGCACAAGTTTCTCTAAAAACAGGAACCGGCACCGCCACCGGCACCGCTCGTAATTGAGCTGGCACCGGCATCAAGCCTGGCCACATGTGGCAGCACCCGCCACGCCCGGCAGCCTGCAATTTGCAGGTCTACTTCATTATACAATAAACATTAAACAATATTCAACCCCCGAACTTGAGCTGAGCCCGACATTAGACCGGCAAGCCTGAGTTCAGACTGCTTCAGGCCCGCCGGGCCTGAATCGCAGCCCCGCGCCGGCTCCGTGGTCCTGAAATCTGCATCCATACGTTTTCTGTTCTCAGGGGAAACTGGTTATTTCCGCATCAACAGTTTTCAGCAAAATGCAAGCGAAATAGAACTATTCAAGCCAAATAGTTTTATTTTTAGGGAACTTAAAAATTGAGCTTCACGTAATCATTTTCCTTGCTGTTTTGGATCCACTGTTGGTGATTGTGCGTAAGCTACGTGCAGCTAGCTGTAGGTTCAGGTCTCGGAATCGAGCAGCAATACTAAATCAATGAATTATAAGGCGATCGCAACGGCATCATCGATGCTGCTGCTTATGAATGCAGATGTTATTGGCAGGAACTAATAGATTCAAGGCAGATTGAATGGGCCTGCACGGTAGGTATAAAGATCCCAACACTATCTGTATTGCTTGATTTCACCAGCGTTGGCTTGACGTCGGCATGTAAATACAATTTGCGTGTGCTCATTTGTCAGGTGTGTCACATTTATTTTACAACCACCACCACGTTTCGCCGTTGTTTTTACTTAAGCCCCTCGCCGTCTTTCCCGTTCGCCTATGCTCGGTGAGTTGTGCAGCTGACTAGCCCGGGGGATTGGGGTGGGGAGTCTGACGTGGGGGGTCTTAATGTCTGCAGGCCGTCGCACAATTGCTGTAACTCGGGCCGCTGGCAGCACGCGGGTAAATACGGGAAGATGGCAAACAGTTCATCCAGCAGCAGCACTGTCATGTGGCCCGCGCAGCCAACCCCACTGGCTTCTCATACTACAACTCACGGAATATCAGAGTCTGGTACGTTGACGACTCTCGTCCTACAATCTCACGGAATTCAGAGCTGACAGTGTGTACGACTCTGTTCCTTACACTCACGGAATTACAGCTGTACGGGACGACTCATCCTACAACCTCAACGGAATTCAGAGATGCTACGAGTGCTGACGACTCTGTCCTACAACTCACGGAATTCAGTAGCTGGTACGTCTGACGACTTTCCATGACAACTCACGGAATTCAAGCTGGTACGCGTATGACGACTCTGTCCTACAACTTACGAATCAGACTGTATACGGTGTGACGACTCTGTCCTACTACAACCTACACGATTCAGAGCTGTCACGGTCGTGACGACTCTTCCTACAACTTCACAGAATTCAGAGCTGGACAGGGTGAACGACTCTGTCCTCAACTCCGGATCAGAGCTGTAACGTGATTGAACGACTCTGTCCGTACAACTCACGACATCTCAGAGACTGTTACAGTGTGACGGACTCCTCCTACAACTACACGGAATTCAGAGCTGTACGTTCGGACTCTTCCTAACAACTCACCGAATTCAGAGCATGTACCGTGTGCACGGACTCCTTCCTACAACTCAACGGAATTCAGAGCTGTTTACGGTGTGACGACTCTGTCCTACAACTCACGGAATTCAGGTGGTACGTTGACGACTCTGTCCAACTCACGGAATCAGAGCTGTACGGTGTGACGACTGCTGTCCGTCTGCTCTGTCTGCTCCGCTCTCGCCAATCTAACTTCATTCGAAAAAATCGAATTTATTCAAGAGAGCAGGGCACCTCAATATTAAATGTTCGGTATTACATCTGCTTTACGCACGGTATCACTACTACTAACCTTTAATGGAATTATAAATCAGATCAAGGAGTATCGGTCCACACCTTCAATTCACCCATTTCAGTCACTGTCAAGGTAGGAACTCAATCCACAGATAATTTAAGTGAATTCACAAGCATCATCTGTTAATATGCCGCATTGGATAATTTTTCACGTTATCGTCTTAACCCGCGACATGCAGGGGGTCGATATTCCGCCCGCTCAGGTTTTCAGAAGTAGCGAAAACGGCGGCGCGCAGCCGCCAAATTTCCAACACCCTGTGCATCAATTACCCACACTTTGGAAAAGTTTGACTTGAGGGTCATCTCAGTCATTCACAGTCACATGTCACATACCTCACCTCAAAAATGTTTTTGCTTCAGTGCGCAACCACAGTTTTTTTCGAATAAGTTTTTAAACTGCCAGGATTTCATAAGATATATACCCAGATCCTAACCCATTCGTTCTCTTCGCGACCCTCCCGCCTCGTACCTCGGTGACCAAAGGTTCCAGGTCAATTCACTAGACCTCCGATTAAATGGAATGGCGAAAATTAAACAATGTCTTCCTTTCGAGAATATGCAATTTTGATCAGTTAATTCTCGAATCAGCGAATTTTAGCCATTCTAAATGATCAAGGCTGATTTGCTGCTAGGTATTTCTACATCATCTGAGCTCATTGACTCTCAGCAATGATTTGATAATAACTCTTGATAAAAAGAAGATAAGACGATTAGTTGACACCAATGTGTTCGTCTCGTCTGCCGCTTCCCCATCGCCATGACCACCGGTCACAAATGCCTTACTGAGGTCAAATTTTCAAGTTGACCTTACCAAGCGTCACCGTATATAGGTTTCATAAGCGCATCAATGAGAACAAAACAACGTCGGCGTCAAAATGTATTTCCCTATCTTTCTTATGTGACATGCTATTCACGAAAGACTGTTTTGCTAAAAACATATTTATACCTTAGACCTCTCGGAAGCTAAACTTATGATCTAAGCTACTATTTTCGATGACCTGGATGCGATGCAATTCAATAGTATCGATTGCCTCTTTTAATCGTCTTGCTCCTAGCTATCATAGTTTTCAATAATCGGGATTTCTGGAAAAGATCCTAAAGGTCCTAAACCGGAAACATCTGAACTTTGGTGACCACTTGTGACTCAATTGTAGACCTGATCCAAAGAAAAGACTGACTACTTTCGATAGAGCTTGCCTAGAGCTCTAATGCCGTTTCCGCATGTCGCTACGTGCGTAGTTCTGAGATCCACACGGGCGAAATCAACCCCCCTGCAGTTTTCGCGCGAACCCCTGCAGTGCGCGGGTTCAAGTCCCAGCTGTTATCACGTGCCTTGTTTGATCGTTATTGTATACGGACTTGTAAAGTCACTTTAAAGAAGTTTGAACTTAGCAGATTTGTAGAGCAGTTCGAAAAATAGTTTGCGGTGAAAGTATTGCCTCGCTACCCTCAATAATTTCGACATAGGACTAGTGGGCCCCTTTTAGAAGAATAAGTTTTGGGGCGGCTTCGGCTTCGGGACACGAAAAACTGCCCCGTGACCCGAAACCGCCTGGATACCTACTTCTTCTTAAAAGGGCCCACTAGCTCTCTGTTGAGTTACTAGATTACTAGAGTTATTAGAATTACTCGAAACAATAACCCGAAGTTTCGGGAATGAAACTTTGTCTTCTAAAATGGGTCCAGATCCTGTATCGAAAATAGATTAAACGTATCGAGGTAAATCTTCACCACAACCCATTTTCCGATCTGCTCTACAAATCTGCTATCTCAGTTCAAAACCCCATGTTAAAGGTGAACCCTTAACGTGGTGTCTGCAAATCCAATGTGTGTGGCACTGCCACCTCGTCCTCGGTTATTTGTTGAAGGCAAGGACGCGATCGTCCTGTTCTGTTGTAGTCATTATCTTCAGAAAATATGACGCACATAATCAGTAATATTACTCATTACGTTTGCCGTTTACTAACCATACAGGAGGCCACAGCACACTACCTGGAAACCATCGGGCCGCTTTATCGTCACGGGACAAACTTGGCTGAATGTGGCTGTGCGCCAGATAGTTGGCTGAATACCTGGGGTACGCGCCGCCGCTCCACCATGTGCTCCTCACGCGAGCCGAACGTTGTAAACAGAGTGCGTGGAGTCGCGCGCCGTGCACGCAGTGAAAGTGCAGTGGCCGTGGGTGCACCGTGCAGTGCGGCTTATATTGCACTGGCGTGCAGTGACGGGACTGCGAATTGTTGTGCGAATCGACGGCATTGTACTCAGTGAATCAGGAGCTAGGCTGAACTTCAGGTGGAGTCGAATGTTCACCCATCATCGCGCCAGATTGCTGGATGCAGTTTGAAAGAACCGCTCCTGTTCACACATGTGTGTCTGACTGAAATGATGCAAGTGTCTCGAGTGTTGTTTGGATAGTGTTGTGATTAGGTGTTTGACGAGTTGTTCGCTGTCGAAATCAAGTGGTGGATGTCATATAATGTCTCTTCCTAGACCGACCCTATCTGATTCATGTCTCGACTTGGTCAACGGTTTCAGCCTTAAATACTTTGGCCTATCACTCGCCGCATTTAACAGCTCTCTGAACAACTTTGTGTGCATCATCTTAAAGGAAATAGGTCATCTTCAACATGGGTTTTGAACTGAGATAGCAGTTTTGTAGCCCGTGTTGAAAAAACCCTAGTTTTAAGTTTTCTGGGCTGAAAAGGCTGTCCAGCCGAATCAATTTCACTTTTTGTCGAAGGAATGTGGGCCATCGGCTAAAGAATGTAAAGAATGTGGGCCATCGGTAGGCTATATAGTAATCTTACGCGACTACTTTCGAATCTGATTGGCGGAGCCATTTGATTCTTTCGTTTGACGTTGCAGAGTACGCATATAGTTTTGATAAAATTAATGATGTCGTCCTTCTGTCCTGAATCGGCGCGATGTATGGCTATTTTTGACAATATTAAAAGAAGTTGTATTTCAAAATATAATCAAATCGCGTTTGAAAAAAACAATCCAAGGTGAACTATTTCCTTTAAACACAACAAGCCTTCGTACTTAACAGCAGTCCACCGATTGGCCTACCCCCTGCAATGGCTGGCGTCACCTGATAATCCCAATTCCCACGGCTGCCGTGGAGACTCTCCTGACACCCTCCTATACCTATACGTGTGTTTCAGGTGCAGAACCTGGACCTCTGTCTGGCCCACCTGAGGTCGATGGGCGTGGTCCTGGACGACGTCCAGAGTGATGACGTCATCGACGGCAAGCTGAAGCCGATCCTGGGCCTGTTCTTCCAGCTGTCGCGGCACAAGCAGGCTCAGCAGCAGCAGCAGAAGCGGAAGCCGCGCGCGGAGCCCAGCGCGCAGCACGCCAGCTCAAAGTGAGATCTGCATTCCACAATCGTTGAGATCGGCAACTAATGCCGAAACAATCAGACGAAGTTTAAATGGCTGGCAGTCGATCAGAGTAGAGCCACAGAGAAAATACACAAAAACATCTATGCAGTTGCCAGCTATGCATGAGGTTAAGATTAGAACGACAGTACGTTTCATTCGACGAAATCATCCATTGATTTAGGAGCACTTTCGTTGGTCTAATCTTGTACATACCTTTCGTTTCGTTTTGTTCACCAGATTAGGTGATGTGGGGCGGGCGGATGTGATAACTGTACTGGGGAGCTTATGAGCGGGTTCGGTGTGCTAACCGCCTGCAAACTGAGGAAATGTGTGAACCGCAGCCCGGCTGCAGCTGGTGTGTGCGGGATGAAAACGACGCCATTTGACGGAGGAGATGTTTTCTCAGCGCGGTCGCTGATCAAAGGGCAGGAAGCGGGCAGGAAGGCAGGGAAGAGCTGGCAGGAAACGGGCGCAGGCCGGAGGGCAGGGAGGGAGCTGTGGCAGGGAGGGAGCTGTGGCAGCTCACGGGAGGGCAGGGAGGGAGCTGTGGCAGCCACGGGAGGGCAGGGAGGGAGCTGTGGCAGCCCGCTGGAAGGGGAGGGATGGAGCTGTGACAGCCCGCGGGAGGGCAGGGAGGGAGCTGTGGCAGCTCACGGGAGGGCAGGGAGGGAGCTGCGGCAGCCCGCAGGAGGGCAGGGGGGAGGGCAGGGAGGGAGCTGTGGCAGCTCATGGGAGGGCAGGGCAGGGAGGGAGCTGTGGCAGCTCACGCAGGAGGGCAGGGAGGGAGCTGTGGCAGCCCGCTGGAAGGGGAGGAGATTGTCTATAGGACAGCACAGCACTCGACAGTCGACACTACCCGGAACAATCTACTATGTCGGGAAGAGGCTATCTGCAGGATGTGGGACTTACCCATCACAGTCCACATACTTTCGGAAATGGGGATGCCACCATTGTGTTGTGGGTCTTATTAACTATTGGCTGTTTACTGTTCAGTAATCAGGTTCTGCCTAAATCTCCTGCTATACTTTTTAAGGTCAATTTGATTTGGCCTCAAAACCATATTGACTCATGGTCAGGTGCTCTGTCTGAGCATGCCTCCACCCCTGACCAGGAGACGCTGTCGGTCTCCCCTGACCAGGAGACGCTGTCGGTCTCCGCTCACCAGGAGACGCTGTCGGTCTCCCCTCCCCTGACCAGGAGACGCTGTCGGTCTCCCTTGACTGACACCGAACCGGCTGTCAGTCCCGTCAGTCAGTGCCTCCTCCGCCGCTGTGTTAATACCGCCACCGTGTGGTCTGGCACCCCGCCCGCCCATCGTTGGCGGCCACATAGGTACTAATCTGCTGTGTGTCACAGTGCTGTGAAAAGCAGCTGTAAAGCAGCGCTAAGCCCCCGGATTAGACGTGTCGGGTGGATGTCTCTGTTCAGACCTATCCTATCTAAAACCCGTGTCAATGCCGACATTGCTCTAGTGACGCTCATTCCCTGTTGGCTGTTATGCTATCGGTGGGACAAAATGTTTCTTACAAGTGATTGTCACTTCTTTTCACCGAAATACATTCCAACTCTATATTCGTATGGTTTATCCACCGAAGGTATTCTTACTATGAATTAGAATATGAATGAAGTCGCCTTCCATGCACTTAGTCAATGTTTGACATATTGTGCTGGCATTTGCAGGCCGACTTTTTCGATGTTCACATTTCGCATTAATGCCAGTTAGGCCATTGCTCATAGGCTTATCATCATGTCTTCACTAATAGCGTGCTGCCCTATGGAGGACGGTGACATTAGCTGGACTGGCCCCCTGCGGTGACATTACCTCCTGTCGCGTCGCGCCGCCAGGTACCATCTGTTCTTATTAGCCGGGCAGTGGGAATGGATGGCGACATTTCTTGTGCTGACGCTGAATAACTGCCGTAATTTGACGTTACGCCAGCGTAGTCGGTCAGCTGGGTAATTTGTCGGTGATGTTGCGATTGGCATCGAAATGATGAAAGTGACCAGCAGCACAGTTAATCATCACCGGCAGCCGCCCGAGGCTCAGTTGAAGGCCAGAGACGGAGCACCGTCTGTATCGACCGGATCATACTGACGTACTGCGCTGTTCAGGCTGCTGTCATCCAGGCAGCACTGTACCCAGGGCCGTCACCACGAACCGAGAGTGTGTGTGTGTTTGTGTATGGGGGGACGGGGGGACGGAGGTATTCTGAAGTCGATTCTTTCCATGCAACGCCCGTAGGCGTTATGTTGAAATCAGACCATTTTAGAGGGAACGCGGCCTTGTTAGCCGTGGTTGGGGGACGCGTCCTCCTCGCCCCTCTCGCTTTCGACGCGCACAACTCTACCCGATCCTGACGACCTGATCCTGACGACCCGATCCTGACGTACATACAACGCTGTTCAGGCTGTCATCCAGGGGACCAGACAGTGCTTTACTCGGCAGAGTAGACGACTCAACCGCAGCTGCCTGCACAGAGCTCTCTGTCAGATTCAGACGGCCGCCAGAAATCTGCCGTCGTCTGTCAGCCGAGCAGCGCCGTCCGTCATCTTCAGCCAGTCAGCTGACGGCTGCAGTCCGGCGTATCGCATAATGTCATAACCCGCGATACAGCCGACACATAGGGCCTGTTCCCGTGGCGACTCTAACCTCTTATTTGCTCCATCCTGCTCCAGTCGTATTCTTTAACACAGAGCAGTTGCAGTTGGAGCAACTTAGAGGTTAAAGGCGGTTAGAGGCGTCACGGGAACAGGCCCATAGCGTCCTGGTCCTGCTCTGACACCCTGGCTCCCTCTGGCAGCCTATGCCGTCCCTCCCACTACTGCTGTTTCACTGACACTTCTTTGTACCATTGCAGGGTTCCTGGCAGCGGCAAGTCCGGCATCAGCTGCATCCCCTCCGCCCGGGACCGCCAGCCGGCCGACAAGACCAAACAGTCCCGTGAGTTGACTCGCGCGCGCTCCGGCCACACACATACAAACACACACGCGTGCACTCACGCGTACACACTCACAAACATTGAATGGTCCCCGCAAACATGGAACTGTACACACACACACTGTTCCTGAGACCACACACGCTCTGACGCACACAGCCAGACTTACACTTGTGTCGTACGCGTAAACTTTGTCACACGAACAGTCGTACACGTATTGTAGCAGACCTATGGCCCACTTATAGGCCTGTGAGTGCATTCACAACCCCACCTGCTGGTCGTGTCCCCAGTGTCAGTTTCGGTCTGCAGTTCTGCGTATGCTACCTACCTAACGAGCACTGCACTCCGTCCATGTCCTCCGACTGCAGTGTACACAGCTCTCATCCCGCTATCGTCTGTGCACCTGCTGACGCCTTCTGTCGTGCCTCACAGTGCCGTGATATGGCGTGGCGTTCCGTGACGCTCTAGGACAGGATGTGACGGACGCTCCGCAGTGTGTGGTGTGACGTGACGCTCGGTAGCGTCACGGTCCGTCTAGCCGTGTAACGCTCAGGACACGGGGCGTGGCCGAGCCGAGGGTGAACAGCGTCACGGCCGGGTAGTGTTCCGTGACGGTGACGTGACGAATCACGGCCCGTAGCGTTACGGACGGCGTCACGGATCACGAATCGCGATCCCATGATGACTGACTGCTCTGTGATCATCTGATAACCATTGGAAACGGTGGTATCCGTGTCAAAGCGGAGTGACATATCGCGTGTCAGACATCGTGCCAGATCACGGAACACGGATGTCGATGACATCCGTGCTAATGCACGGCCGCAAACATCGCGGTTCCGTTGCGACGTCGCGGAAACTCGGAATCAGGATGTAATGTGCCCGTCACGTGCACCTGCCGCCACAGGTGTGTCGACATGTTAGGACGAACATCGTGACGGCTGTGACGCTCTGTCCCTGTGACGGTCTGTGTGACGGTCCGTCCCTGATCGACCTAATGTCTGAGCTGCGGTGAGCAGAGCCGTGTCTTCAGACCGTCGTTTTGCTGTCTGTCGCCGTCTCCGCTAACTGAACTGACTCCGCTACCTGAGCGGCCCCGGCGCGGCGGAGGGTCAGCATACCTGGAAAGCCGGACACTCGACGGCCGGCCGAGCACTTCATTACGCCGTCTGGAGCCATTCCGGGGTATTCCGGTCGACTCGGGAGCTCGCCAGTCGGTCTGCTGTGACGGTGACCGAAGTGGCGTGGGAGCGGACAGAGAGCAGCACGGGACGCGACAGAGGGCCGTCTGACCGCCGCCGCTCCGTCTGCTCCGGTCGTGAATGTGCTGCTCTGGGCCGGAATGCGGGGACTAGCGGTCTGAATGCCGGCCGGACATCACTGATGAGCGCTCTTCAGTGGAGCGCTGCTGCCGACACGGCTATGATTTCCGCCGGGATACACCGCCTCCGCCGCCGGTCAGGACGGGACGGGACGAGATCCACGGGTCAGCCGCCACTGCTGCCATCTCGTGCTGCTGGCCTGTCCGGGCCGTGCCTGCGGAGCTCAAACGCGGTCCTCTCTCCCGTCCTCCCTGCTCTCTCACTAGTCTCTTTCCACCCTTATCTCCTCCCTCTTCTCCTCCCTCCTGTCTTCTCACTCTTCTCGAATTATCTGTTTCGCATCCATTCTCTAACCTTCTCCCTGTCCCCCCTCCTCTGATCCTCTCACATTCCTCCCTCTTTCTTCTATCGCCACCCTGCTCACCTTTCTCCCTCCATCCTCCCGTGTCCTCCGGCGGCCCGATCGCCCCATGGCGCTCCATTGTTGCGGCATGTAATGAAGTCTGACCGCGCGGCTCGCGGCCGCGTTCCGCGGCAGGTTGTATTGTGGTGTCGGTCAGGGCACGGTGCGCTGGCGCCGGACAGAGCGACCCGTCAGATGCCGCGCCGCTCCCCGCTCCGCTCTCCGTGAGCGCGTACATGACATGCCGCGGTCAGCAGTGCGGGCCGCTGCAGGCCCGCAGTCCCTGTCATTATCTGCTGCCTCCCCATCTCACCTGTGTGGGGTCCGGCGTGCAGTCTGCTCTTCTGTCTGCTCTGTGGCCCGCTGCGCTGTCAGGAATGCTGCATGTTCACTGTCCTGTGCGCTGTCGGTTGCGCTGCTGCGTGCGCTGTCTGGTGACTGTCTGGTGCGCTTGTCTGGTGTCGCTGTCTGGTGCGCTTCTGGTGGCTGTCTGGTGCGCTGTCTGGTGCGTGTCTGGTGTGCTGTCTGGTGCGCTCTGGTGCGCTCTCCGCGTGCGTTGTCGCTTGTCACTGTTTGACACTCTTTTCGCACCAACACCGCTGCACCAGTGTAAAGTAGCTGCAACTAACATCACTGCGTCAGTACACGGAGCCACAATCGGATTGATAAGGCGGAATGTTCGCCAACCGTTCCGCTGTCCAAAACATGCTTCCTGAGCATTGGCCGTGTCCAGTAACGTTTGTCGAACTGTGTACCGTCTACCGCGTCTTGTAGTGCGTGTCTACAAGTGTTACATTATCTGCTCTGGCTGACTTACTAACTCAGTGAGCTTCCCGCGTCGTGAGCTGAGATCTGTGTATTGTGTACGTTACTCAGTGAGTTTGCCGCCGTGAGCTGAAATCCGGCGCGTATGTACCCTGCCGGCGTTAATCTGTGCTCGCCGCTCTGTTCCAGTGCTGCAGAAGCCGTCTTCAGCGGCCAGCAGTCGGTCGACCAGCCCGACCAGCGTCTCTGGTTCCAGGAGTCGACTGGCCCCCGGGCAGAGGTGAGTACTTAGTAGCGGAGTGGTGCACTGAGAACGACTGTATCTCGCAGCTTCGTCAGCTGTCAGTCACGGCCGTGTCGGCCGGCTACGCTCGTGGCTACCGGGCACGGGTCAGGTCAGCGGGTTCCGCTCGTGGTTGCGGGTTTCGCGTTAGGTTTCCCGGCTAGTGGTTACACTTGCGGCTGGTTTGCTATCTGCCGCCAGCGCCGCCTGTGTTGGACGGCTGATGAAACTGACGTGCATCGCTGCCTTACTGGGTCGTGGGCAGCTGCTGATATCAGAGGCTCAGTGCTCCGGTCTACACCCGGCCTGACTGCCTGTCAGATGTTATCTGTAGCACATTAATTTCTGCATTATGTATGCATGTGTTTTGTATTTGTGCGTTCACTGTTCAGTATATCTTGTGGAACACTGCATGCCCTGAGACTACACGCATATTTGTCATGCGCATCTAAGACCTGCTTCTTTCAGAAGCTAGATTGATCTAACCTGACAGAGCCCACGTCCCTGTCCTGCGACTACAGGTCTCCAACCAATCTTGCATACATAATTCACCGCGGAGCCTAACCGAACTTCCTGGAAATTCATCGGATCGATTGAGCTGTGACATGACCAGAAATTGTACCCAATCTCCGCTAACGGAGTCAAAATCTCGTCCCCGCTGGATCTGGTGCCGACTCCGGGCAGTGACGCTCCAATTGACTAGGACGTAACTTTGTAATGTTTTTGTTTCCCGATCTCCTGAGACCTGGGCTGAAACCGCATCGGTTGACCGTCACATGACCTGACCTCCGGCGTCATGGCGCCTGGTGCTGATGAGGGTGGTCCTGCGGGAGACCAGGGTATCGCTGCGGCCAGCTGTCCTGCCTGTGATCTGACCGGCTGTCCCGCCCGGGATCCTGTGATCTGACCGCGGCTGACATTCCCGAGGAAGCGGTGACCGTGACGGTGACCGCCTGCTAGCCTGCCTTCCCGGCGGGGAGCGCTGGTGACCGCAGCAGGCCGCCGCAGCCCGTCGGGTGCCGCCGCCGCTGCTCCGTCCCCTGGGGACTGGGGAGGCCGCGCAGAGAGGCGGCACGGCCTCAGAAGGCACGCTGTCGGCACTGGACTATGGTCAGCAGTCGGCTGGGAGGTCATCTCCCCCCGCCCCCTGCTCTACATTGCTAAAACAGCGCAGCTTGTATGGTGCCGGAGTCGGGCCTGGTATAGCCTGGCGTTGACTTGATCTGAGGTGGAAATCTCCCGTCACTCCCAGGCTCATCATTTCGGATCCCCGGCCGGTTTGTGGCGCATTCTGAGCGTATCGATCTGTCCGCGGGTCGTAAATCGTCACCGCCCGGCGCTCCAACACCCCTTTACTCCCTGCCGGTACCACCGCAGGCGACACGGAGACCACTATCTCCAGCTTTGTGTCTCTGTCGACACGGTCGGCTCTCCCCAGCTTCGTCTCGCTGTCAGCACCGTCGGGTCTCCCCAGCTTTGTCAGGCTGTCGACATCGTCGCTACGACCCGGGGTAGCGGGCGGGGACAGACGGGATGCTACGCAGCGTCGGCCGCTGATGGCAGGCGCCAGGTGTGGCCGTTAGTCACCGTGTCAGCCACACCTCCGTGGCCGCCGCCGCTGGCCGGGACAGCTGCAGCGGCGGTGGCAGCGATGTAACGCCGTCGGTTCCGGCGAGGCATACGCACCGCTCGTGATACCTCTGGCGGCCCGCGTAGCCCCTGAGCCGCTGCCGCCACAGGTGTTGTGAAGGATGTCAGGAGGCCGGCGGCGGCACGGGACGACCGACCGACCGACCGCGGCGGCGGCGCCGCTGCCAAGAACTACACGCCGCCGTCTGAGATCACGCACACGTGCAGGCCACGTCGTGCGGATGATTGGCCTGGTTATCGGTAGTCTGTGGTGACTGAACACTGGCGCCGTGTGCGGTCACCGCTCGGTCGGACTGACCCAGCACGGTCTTCCAGAGCACGGTCTGTCGGCCGTGCTCTGGAATGACGTCACGGTTTGCGGTGCCGTGGCCGGCGCCCATGACGTCAGAGCGGCCGGCGGCGGCCCCCTGTCGGTGGTTTACACTGCAGCCGCTGGGAGGGGGTCAGTGGGGGACGGTGGGCGGAGGACGGTCCCCTGCGCCTGATGTAACGGCAGTACGCCGCGGCTGGCTGTGGACAGTGAGACGCTGCTGGCGGCGGTGGAGGTGTCTCTGGAGTGTACTGACGGTCCGCTGTCTGCTGGGGTCAGTTGCTGGTCCGCTGGGTTCCGCTGGAGACTGAGAGTGTGAGATGTCGGCCCAGCCGGTACCGGGGCCGGAAGGTCGGCCGGTGCTGACAGCGGTCCGACGCCAGCAGAGGTGAGTTCTCCTCAGTCTGTTGGCTCTGACGACGGGTGATAAAACCATCTCGCCGTCGGCTGCGACGGCGGCCGGTTGTGTCGGTGGCGACGAGTAGGTTTTCCCCTGAACTCAGCGCCAGACCGCCGCTGCGTGGCTGCGTGGGCTGCCTGGCTGGCCGTCTGCCCGGAATGACACCGACTGCCCACAACCTGGCCATGGCCACACTGCACACAGCCAGCCACACCGGCACGGCTCCTCTCAGTGTCAGGGGCGTGTCCCAGCCCGTCGCAGACGTCGGGATCCTGGCCTCAGCGCTGGTCACTGGCTGTGTGTATAGTCTGGTCAGCGCCCCAGGTCCGTGTTACTGCCGCTAGCCTCAGGCCATGAGGACATGCTCGCGGTCAGCGCTGGTCACTGGCTGTATAGTCTAGTCAGCGCCTCAGGGTCCGTGTTACTGCTGCTGGCCTCAGGCCAGGCCATGAGGACATGCTCGCGGTCAGCGCTGGTAACTGGCTGTATAGTCTGGTCAGCGCCTCAGGGTCCGTGTTACTGCTGCTGGCCTCAGGCCATGTGGACATGCTCGCGGTCAGTGGCGGTGACTGGTGAGTGACGTCAGACAAATAGAGATCGCCACTGACTGGACACTCGTGGACGCTGCTCTGCTATGTTCACCGCCACATCCGGCTCTGGTGATGTCGTCAGTCGTCACTCGTCACGTGTGATGTCGTCAGTCGTCACTCGTCACGTGTGATGTCGTCAGTCGTCATAGCAGAGCACAGTCTGTTGCGGCCGGTTGGCTGTACTGACCGCACCGTCAGTTCTTTGTTCTGAGAGTGACCGGAGTATGTTCGATCGGCGGCTATCGGTACATGTGGAGAGAGCGGATGTGACCACCGCTGACGGTTGTCACGCGCCCGCCAGGCGGTTTGTGTCGGGATGATGACCCCGCAGCTCTTACTGCGTACTAGTCCATCAAGTCTTTTTCGAAACTTTCACTCTGGTGTTATCTAAAAGAACGTTTTCGCTCTAATAGGAGCAAAAAGTGGCTCCTATTTGTTAAAATCCCGATTTGTTATTCGTTATCGCCCATAATGCGGCAAATGATCTTTTGTCCTTTTATTTCCTATTATCTTTTGTCCTATTAGTCCTAGCTTATACTTTACAGGGTAAGCTCAGATAATGCAATTTAGACATGACTTAAATGTCCTTTTTCACATACCATGATACGTATCCAAAAAGTTTCACAAAATTCAAAAAACTAATCGGATTTCACTCCCTTATGCATTACTAGACGTTTTGAAATAAACTGTTCGTAGTAGAAGTTGCGTAGATGTCCTTCTACATCAGTAAATGTGTAAACTTGCGCCGATTTCAGGCGGTTTTTGGGGAGAGCATTTGCCCCTGATGCCCCCCCCCCGGATCCGCCAGTGCGTGTTCGTCAGTTCTGCAATGTAAAGAGTCAGCTACCCCTCTATCCTGTAGCGTCCCTCAGCTCACCTGTCGCTCGTCGGCTGCTGTTCTGCTGTTGTTGCTCGTCGGCTGCTGGTCCGGTCGCATCCATCGAGCCTTTCTGCTGCTCCACCGCTCATCATTCCGGCATCAATAGGGGGCTGACGCATCACGTGCTATCGCCGCATTGTTTGCGTACTAACCTCCCCCGGGCCGGCGTATCATGTCGTACCAGTCAGGTGCGTCGTTCCCACCGCCAGGGGGCCGCCGCTCCCGTGTGCGCCTGGCATTGAGTGTTCTGTTCGGCGTGCCATCCCCCGCTGGGAGCTACGCAATACGCATAGCTACGGGTGAGAGGATATTAGCCAACCATCGATGCCTCTTACATTCGCCTGTTGTTTGGCTCGTTGTTGTCTCGATGATGTGACAATCAATAGGCTCATGTGTGACCTCGTGTTGGAGTTCTAGCTGCATGCAGACCTGACCTCTGTTCTGGCCTCCGGCTCTGACCTCCGCCCCTTGTCTCCTGGTTTGACCTCTGTCCCTTCCCTGGGTCACCTCGTCTGACCTCTGCCTCATTCCGGGGTCACCAGATCTGACCTCTGTCGCCGTTTCTGACCTCTGTCACCGTCACCAATTCTGACCTCTGTCGCTGGCTGTCCCCAGGTCGGGCCTGTCCACACCCAGGATGGGTCGCGCCGCCACCGCCAAGGCAGCCTCCTCGCTAACCGGCCCCGCCGCTAAGACGCCGCAAACCAAGAGTGGCGCCGCCTCCGCCGCCGGACTGGCCGCCTCCAAAGACAAGGGCAGGAGCAGGACAGGTCAGTGTCCCGTGTGGTCCGTCCTGTGGCAGGGACAGGTCAGTTGTCCCAGTGGTCCGCCCTTCAGGGCTGGTCAGTGTCCCGGTGGCCCGCCCTGCAGGGCAGGTCAGTGTCCCAGTGGTCCGCCCCTGCAGGGCAGGGTCAGTGTCCAGTGGTCCGCCCTGCAGGGCAGGTCAGTGTCCCAGGGTCCGCCCTGCAGGGCTGGTCAGGTCCCCAGTGGCCGCCCTGGCAGGACAGGTCAGCCAGTGTCCCAGTGGTCCGGCCCTGCAGGCAGGTCAGTTTCACCAGTGGGTCCGCCCCTGCAGGGCTTGGTCAAAAGTGTCCCAGTGGTCCGCCCTGCAGGGGCCAGGTTAGTGTCCCAGTGGTCCGCCCTTGCAGGGCTGGTCAGTGTCCCCAGTGTCCGCCCTGCAGGACAGGTTCAGTGTTCCCGTGGTCCGCCCTGGCAGGGCTTGGTCAGTGTCCCAGTGGCCGCCCTGCAGGGCAGGTCAGTGCCCGGTGGTCCGGCTGCAGACAGGTCAGTAGTGTTCCCAGTGGGTCTGCCCTGGCAGGGGCAGGTTTTCCAAGTCACGGTGGCCCGGCCCGCAGGGGACAGGTTCAGTGTCCCAGTGTCCCCGCCCTGCAGGAACAGGTCAGTGTCCCAGTGGTCCGGCCCTGCAGGCTTGGTCAGTTCCCAGTGGTCCGCCCTGCAGGACAGGTCAGTGTCCCAGTGGTCCGCCCGCAGGGCAGGTCAGGTCCAGTGGTTCCGCCCTGCAGGGCTGTCAGTGTCCCAGTTGGTCCTCCCCTTGCAGGGGAAGTCAGTGTCCCAGTGGTCCGCCCTGCCAGGGCAGGTCAGTGTCCAGTGGTCCGCCCTGGACAGGCAGTTGTCCCAGTGGTCGCCCTGGCAGGGCAGGTCAGTGTCCCATGGTCCGCCCTGCAGGCTGGTCAGTGTCCCAGTGGTCCGCCCTGCAGGACAGGTCAGCTGTCCCAGTGGTCCGCCTGCAAGGGCAGGTTCAGTGTCCCAGTGGTTCCGCCCCTGCAGGGCAGGTCAGTGTTCCCAGTGGTCGCCCTGGCAGGGGCTGGTCAGTGGTCCCAAGTGGTTCCCTCCCTGCAGGACAGGTCAGTGTCCCCAGTGGTTCCGCCCTGCAGGGCAGGTCAGTGTCCAGTGGTCCGCCCTTGCAGGGCTGGTCAGTGTCCCAGTGGTCCCCCTGCAGGACAGGGGTCAGTGTCCCAGTGTCCGCCCTGCAGGGCAGGTCAGTTTCCCAGTGGCCGGCCCGCAGGGCTGGTTCAGTGTCCCATGGTCCGGCCTGCAGGACAGGTCAGTGTCCCAGTGGATCCGGCCCTTGCAGGACCAGGTTCAGTGTCCCAGTGGGTCTGCCCTGCAGGGTCTGCGTCAGTGTCCCAGTGGTCCGCCCTGCAGGACAGGTCAGTGTCCCAGTGGTCCCCGCCCTGCAGGACAGGTCAGTGTCCCAGTGGTCCCCCCTGCAGGCAGGTTCAGTGTCCCAGTGGTCCGCCCTGCAGGGGCTGGCATGTCCCAGATGGTCCGGCCCTGCAGGACAGGTCAGATGTCCCCAGTGGTTCCGCCCTGCAGGACAGGGTCAGGTCCCAGTGGTCCGCCCTGCAGGGCAGGTCAAGTGTCCCAGTGGGTCCGCCCTGCAGGGCAGGTCAGTGTCCCAGTGGTCCGCCCTGCAGGGCTGGTCAGTGTCCCAGTGGGTCCGCCCGCAAGGGACAGCGTCAAGTGCCCAGTGGTCCGCCCCTGCAGGCAGGTCAGTGTCCCGTGGTTCCGTCTGCAGGGCAGTCAAGTGTCCAAGTGGTCCGCCCTGCAGGGGCAGGTCAGTGTCCCAGTGGTCCGCCCTGCAGGACAGGTCAGTGTCCAAGTGGTCCGCCCTGCAGGGCAGGTCAGTGTTCCCAGTGGTCCGCCCCTGCAGGGGCTGGTCAGTGTTGCCCAGTGGTCTGCCCTGCCAGGCAGGTCAAGTGTCCCAGTGGTCTGCCCTGCAGGGCAAGGTCAGTGTCCCAGTTGGTCCGCCCTCTGCGGGCTTTGATCAGTTGGTCCCAGTGTCCGCCCTGGCAGGGGCTGGTCAGTTGTCCCAGTGGTCCGCCCTTTGCAGGACAGGTCAGTGTCCCAGTGGTCCGCCCTGCCAGGGCCAGAGTCATGAACACGGTGGCCCGCCCTTGCAGGGCTGGTCAGTGTTCCCAGTGGTCCGCCCTGCAGGGCAGGTCAGTGCTCCCAAGTGGTCCGCCCTGCAGGGCAGGTCAGTGTTTCCCAGTGGTCCGGCCCTGCAGGGCAGGTCAGTGTCCCATGGTCCGCCCTGCCAGCAGGTAACAGTGTCCAGTGGTCCGCCCTGCAGACAGGTCAGTTGTCCCAGTGGTCGCCCTGCAGGGGCATCAGTGTCCCAGGGTCCGCCCTCAGGGCAAGGTCAGTGTCCCAGTGGCCCGCCCTGCAGGGCCAGGTCAGTTGTTCCCAGTGGTCCGCCCTGCGAGGACAGGTCAGTGTCCCAGTTGGTCCGCCCTGCAGGGACAGGTCAAGTTCCCAGTGGTCCGCCCTGCAGGACAGGTCAGTGTCCAAAGTTGGTCCGCCCGCCAGGGCAGGTCAGTTGTCCTAGTGGTCCCGCCCTGCAGGGCAGTCAGTGTCCCAGTGGTCCGCCCTGCAGGGCAGGTCAGTTGTCCCAGTGGTTCCGCCCTGCAGGGCAGGTCAGTGTCCCAGTGGTCCGCCCTTGCAGGCTGGTCATTGTTTCCCAGTTGGCCGCCCTGCAAGGACAGGTTCAGTGTCCCAGTGCCGCCCTGCAGGGAGGTCAGTGGCACGGTGGCCCGCCCCTGCAGGGCAGTCAGTGGCACGGTGGCCCGCCCTGGCAGGGAAGAGGTCAGTGGCACGGTGGCCCGCCCTGCAGGGCAGGTCAGTGCACGGGTGGCCCGCCCTGCAGGGCAGCGTCAGTGTCCCAGTGGTCCGCCCTGCGGACAGGTCAGTGTCCCAGTGGTTCCGCCCTGCAGGGGCTGGTCAGTGTCCCAGTGGTCTGCCCTGAGACAAGCGTCAGTGGCACGGTGGCCCGCCCTGCAGGGCAGGTCAGTGTCCCAGTGGTCCGCCCTGCAGGGCAGGTCAGTGTCCCAGTGGTCCGCCCTGCAGGACAGGTCAGTGTCCCAGTGGTCCGCCGTACAGGGCAGGTCAGTGGCCCAGTGGTCTGCCCTGCAGGGCAGGTCAGTGTCCCAGTGGTCCGCCCTGCAGGGCAGGTCAGTGGCACGGTGGTCCGCCCTGCAGGGCAGGTCAGTGTCCCAGTGGTCCGCCCTGCAGGGCAGGTCAGTGTCCCAGTGGTCCGCCCTGCAGGGCAGGTCAGTGTCCCAGTGGTCCGCCCTGCAGGACAGGTTCAGTGTCCCAGTGGTCTGCCCTGCAGGACAGGTCAGTGTCCCAGTGGGTCCGCCCTGCAGGGCTGGTCAGGTCCCCAGTGGTCCGCCCGTGCAGGACAGGTCATGGCACGGTGGCCCGCCCTGCAGACAGGTCAGTGCCAGTGGTTTCTCTGCCCTGCAGGGCATGTCAGTGGCACGGTGGTCCGCCCTGCAGGGCAGGTCAGTGTCCCAGTGGTCCGCCCTGCAGGGCAAGTACAGTGTCCCAGTGCCCGCCCTTGCAGGGCAGGTCAGTGTCCCAGTGTCCGCCCTGCAGGACAGGTCAGTGTCCTCAGTGGTCCGCCCTGCGGGCAGGTCAGTGGCCCAGTTGGTCCGCCCTCAGGAACAGGTTTCAGTGTCCCAGTGGTCCGCCCTGGCAGGGGCAGGTCAGTGTCCCAGTGGTCCGCCCTGCAGGCAGGTCAGTAGTGTCCCAGTGGTCCGCCCTGCAGGGGCTGGGTCGTGTCCCAGTTGGTTCCGCCCTCAGGGCTGGTCAGGTCCCCAGCTGGGTCCGCCCTGCAGGGCAGTCAGTGTTCCCAGTGGTCCGCCCTGCAGGGGCTGGCAGTGTCCCAGTGAGTCCGCCCTGCAGACAGGTCAGTTCCCAGTGTTTCCGCCCGCAGGGCAGGTCAGTGTCCTCAGTGGTCGCCCTTGCAGGGCAGGTCAGTGTCCCGGGCCCGCCCTTGCAGGGCAGGTCAGGGGCCCAGTGGTCCGCCCTGCAGGACAGGTCAGATGTCCCAGTGGTCTGCGCCCCTGGAGGACAGGTCAGTGTCCAGGTGGTCCGCCCTGCAGGGCAGGTCAGTGTCCCAGTGGTCTGCCCTGCAGGGCAGGTCAGTGGCACGGTGGCCCGCCCTGCGCCGTTCTCTCTGTGTGTGCTGATCAGAGTTTTTGTGTGTGCAGCCCGCGGCGCGGCGCAGGTCGCGGCGCAGGTCACGTAATTGGAGCTGATTCGTTATCGACGCTCCCTCTGAGCAAACACAGCCATCAGGGCACGCGCCGGGTGTGCGGGTGGGGGTGTGAGGGGGCGGGGGAGGTGGAGGGTAGGGGTGTGTTTGGTGTGGGTCAGATCACTGCGATATGTCGGGCTGACGATAATTGACGTGCAGGTATGTGATCTTTTACATCTTGTGGGAAGGCTTTGTTGTGATGTGATGTGATGCGTCCAGAATATGTATGCTATAAGCGAGAAAGGCATCGCCTGCATGCGCAACTTGTCCACTAAGACCTCTTTGTCTATTGCAAGTGCAACCTAAGACGTCAAATTCCGTCAAATTCAAAACATAAGCCTATCAGGCCGATAGGCTTATGTATTTGAATTTGACGGATCAAAGTAGCATTTAGCTGGCTGTTGATCTAAGTAGATATTGGGTGTTGAAAAGGTTGAACCTACATATCGCCTGCAGAACTCTTCAGAGGTGTGATAGTATCATACTCACTTGCTACCTAGTCGCAGTCTAAACGCTCATTTTCTTCCGCTGAATTGGCCGCGGATGGAAGGGCCCAACGCTCCTCGAAACCAGGCTTATTCGGAACCGCTGGAACACGCATCGCAAAGTTTTATCTCAAGGATAAAGGCGACAGGTCTAGGTCGGTATACTTGAACCGTATGTTTACACATAAAACTGGATTCGACTCAGGAAACGGTATCACCGCCCGACATAAAAGATCATTGTTGCTGTTAAAAAAATGAATGTTTTTTAAATACCTTTGCATGACAGGCGACAATTGCCTAATTAAAGTGAACAAAGGTGTAAAAGGAAGATTATATTGCCGACATAACGATAACGCTGGTGATGGAAACGGTTGTGTTTATGTTTTACGGTGCATAAGTACGGAGTACGTGTGACGTGTTCATGCTCAGGTCTACACTCAGCATGGCTATATTACATTTGTCACGATATTTATATGTCTGTGTGTTGGTTGATTGTTGCAAAAGTGGATGACGTCAAAGAAAGCGTGTTCGTGATAAAATATAAGTTCCAACGGTTTAAATGATATCAGAGGCACGCCTTTTCCTCACTGCTTATTGTACCGCTTCGGTGTCAAGCACGAAAGCCAGATCACTGTGATGATTCTGTGAAGTGCTTAGCTAAATAAGCTCAATACATTATGTGATTATTTCGATAAGCCAGCTCACGGACCCTCTTAGAAATGTCCGGGAAATAAATGAGAGTTGTTTCAGACAGCTTATGAGAACGTGTTCCACTGAAGGATAAACATCACTGATATTCGTCATTCGTCACCTGGAGTTATAGCTTTCGCGACATGGATTTATAGACTTTCCGAATCGAGATCTGCTCATGAGCATGATACCGTCAAAGTTTGCATGATACCAAGGCCGAGTATGATGTCCCATTTGAAAACCGTACCGTCTGCCAACGCTCCAGCAGGTCGGTCGCAGCAGCTAACTTGCAGTTCACATTTTCTCCGCCAGGTGGCAACGTCATCAAACGGACTTCCAGTTCGAGTGGGTTCAGCTCGGCCCGCTCGGAAAAATCCGACTCGTCTTCCAACGTAAACACTGCCGACTCGTCTTCCACGTGAGTGAGGAGCTTGTTTACCTTTGTCTCGGCAACACACGGGGCGGGGCGGGTGGTCGTGGCTCCCTAACCATTATCAGATCGCGGTGGGGCAGCCGATCTCAGTATCCAACGGCTTTCACGGCACAACATAACGATGCATCGACGAGGCAACCGCCCTGTTTTTTCGTCTTCGTGTCCTTGTTATGTTCTTTTGCCGTCTTTGTACCTTTCTCGTAACATACTCATGATGTTTTGTTTCTATCTTATAACGCCCCCTGCTGCCCTTATTCTGTTTTATTTCGTTGACATGCTGTAATCATACCGCTCCCCATATGGACTGCTGCCGTTGAGATATCTCCCTTTGATGTTGTCTCTGTTGTTTATTTTGATTGCCGATATTACTCTTGCTACTGACCTCGATGAGGTCATATTGCTGACAATCAATTGCATTTGAAGTCGTTGGCTGTTCTCTGACCCAGCACTTACTTGATATCTATGAAATGAAACAGGCGCAGCCAGTTGTTTAGCAGCATCTGTTTTGGAAGTCCTGATCTGGCGGGTTGATTTGCTCATCGTGACTGCACGCTACCCAGTGAACCCACCGAGTATTGGGTGTTGATGGTACCCAGTGAACTTACCGAGTCAATAATCTGCCATGTCGCTTTCATCTGTCGCTCATGTCACCAGCCGTCGTCTGCTTATGACCAACTCTTCTGTCGCCTGATGTCTGCCGTACCCTGTTGTTGTCTGACGCTGTTCTGTCCTGTGTGTTGATGTCTGCCGTGCCCTGTTGTTGTCTGACGCTGCTGTGTGCTGTGTGTTGTTGTCTGCCGTGCCCTGTTGTTGTCTGACGCTGATAGGTGTTGATGTCTGCCGTGCCCTGTAGATGTCTGCCTTGCCCTGTTGTTGTCTGACGCTGCCGTGTGTTGATGTCTGCCGTGCCCTGTTGTTGTCTGGTGCTGCTGTGTGCTGTGTGTTGATGTCTGCCGTGTCCTGTTGTTGTCTGCCGTGCCCTGTTGTCTGCCGTGCCCTGTTGTCTGCCGTGCCCTGTTGTCTGCCGTGCCCTGTTGTTGTCTGACGCTGTTGTGTGCTGTATGTTACAGTGGCGCGCCGTCCTCGGAGTCTGCCGGGGTGCCGGCGGCGCGCCCCACCCCCGACAGTTACGGCTCGCTGTCACGGCGCGGTGGACAGCGCTCCCTGCTGCAGGCGCCACAGCAGCGCGCCGGCCGACCCGCCACTGCCACTGCCGCCTCCTCAGCCGGCGCCAAACGGCGCAGTCTGGCCGGCAGTCAGTCCAGTCTGGCCAGCAGCTGCGGTGGCCAGGCGCCGGCCAGTGCCATCCCCAAGCCGTCTGCCGCGGCTACTGCCCCCGCCGCCTCCACTGCCTCCCCGGCGCCGGCCGCCACTCCGGCTCCTGCTGCCACTCCAGCCCCGGCGGCCTCCCCCGCTCCTGCGGCTTCAGCTGCTCCTGCCTCCTCAGCCCCGTCCCCGGCGTCCCGCGGTCATGAGCCGGAGGAGAAGGTGCTGGTGCTGCCCCGACAGCGTCAGCTGGGCCGCGGTCGGCCGGCACCTGCCGTCAGCGTGGCACTCGTCTCTCCCATGCCGCAGACGCCCGAACCGGAGCGGTCCGGAGGAGGCGGCGGACACCCGGCCAGTCGGGGCACCGCAGAACTACAGCAGAACCGCCGCGGAGGAACCAAGGAGGTGGGTGAGAGGCGCAGGTGAAACGGCACATGGCAGTCACCGGGAGGTACTGAACGGACCCGCAGCTTGGCGGAATCGGTCGCTGCCACCGTGGCATATATATTGAAATAGGAATGATAATGGAGCCCACCTTTTCTTTCGATTTATATTAAATGGCTGTTTAGGGAGTTGTATTCCGCACGTTATCACACGATTATTGGACCAGCGCCATGTTTATACTAGGCTCATCTCTGATTGGGTAATACGTTGGTTTAATAGCTTTACAACCCGCAAGAAGCATGTGACGTCATTGATCGATCATAGGAATTTTCAGGAGCTTTCCACGATGGTGGTTATTTGGCCTATGGTCACTAAAATATACCATATAAAGGTTCAGTATAAGTTATAGGTACTGTGCAGGATGGCAAGGCTACCCAAGTGCCTCAATGCAGCGAATGGGTCTATGAATAGCGGCAAGGCACGTCAAAAGCATTCGCTAAATCCACATTCATGATCAACGCAGGTGCTTTTCGGTCTATTAACTAGTTTCATTGGATCATTAAAGCACATGAGCGTAGCGATTATTCAACAGCCGTGTATCATGAGACGATAAATCTGGATTACGCGTCGTAAACCAAACCTTGTATCCGTCTTTATCGTCGCGGTCGCTAACCAGCTGGCTCTGTTTTATGAGGGATTACCGAGCCATTCCTGGACGGCCGCCCGTCCACCTCAGAGGTAACGGCTGCCCCCAGGCGGCTCAGAGCGTGGTGTGATGCTCCCGCGAAGCTGTGACCCGTGTCTAATGACTACAACCCGTAACAACATAACCTGTGACTGACCTGTGACCCGTGACACCACTGTGTCCAATGATAACGACCTGTGACGACAGCACTGTGACCCGTGTCTAATGTTAACGGTCTGTGACACCACTGTGACCTGTGACACCACTATGACCTATGGTCATGACCTGTGACACCACTATGACCTATGGCCTAATGGCCCATGAACCTGTGACACACTAAATGACCTATTGGCCATGACCTTTTGACAGCCACTAATGACCTGTGACCATGACCTGTGACACCACTGTGACCTGTGAACCAATGAACCTGTGACACCACTGTGACCTTGGCATGACCTTGACACCACTGGTGACCTTATGGCATAGCCCTTGACACCACTATGACTATGGCATGACCTGTGACACCACTATGACCTACTGGCCATGACCTTGTGCACAACACTGTGACCTTATGGTTCTGCCTGTGACACCGAACCTTCGAACTATCCATGACACTGTGCACACACATTATGACCACCTTATCACCAGACACAACTTAACAAGAGCAGAGAACAAATGGCCGTACCGCTACTCTGTTCTCGACCACCAGACGGCGGAGCCTTTACTCGGAGTGAGCGTACTTGTGGTCATGAAGGCGTGACCTGAACCACGACTGGGTGCACAGGATCTTGAGTGCATGCCATAGGTCATAGACGTGGCTTGTCATGACGGCGATCTGGTCACCACGACTGATGAATACCATTTGTGAACTCTCGCTGGGTTGTCATACAGGTCATGACGCCATGAGAAATGGACAAGCTGTGAGGCATGTGCGGCTAAAGCTTAGACCTTATGGCGCATGACTGTGACCCGTGTCCGCCTCAGGCCGTCACGGAGCCGCCGTCTGACGTGAAGTCGTCTCCTGCTCCTGCGGCGCCGGAGAAGGCGGCTCAGGATCAGGATCAGGAGTCCACAGAGGACGTGTACAGTCTGCGGCCGATGCAGCCGATCCTGAGGCTCAGTCAGTACGGCTTCAGCAGAGCTGGAGGCATGGGACTCAGCGGCCGGCGACAGCACAACCAACACAGCTACGGTACGGCACTAATATATTATAGGGGCAACACTATCAGACTGACTAATATGCGGCAATCACAACAGCCACACATAGTACTGCACTGCAGGTGGCAGCACAGTTAGGGTACGGGAGAGGGCGCCACTGAAAACCCACCCACGCTGGGACATCATGAACGGACGGGTAGTAACATCAAGGCTAACACTGCGACAGAACTGATGGTAGCGCCGACCCGAGTGTTTACGTCAAGTTTGACATCAGTTACAAACCATTGTCTACACTGTGAATGTGTGACTTATGTGACTGGTAATATGGGGTATGCCGAATATTTTTGCCTGGCCATTGTGTTGTTATGTTTCGAACTCTATGGTCCCAGCTCGCTTTCTTTCCTAAATGGTAAAAGCCGCGTTTGTACAATCAGTACTCCCGCTTCTGCTTGTCTGCTCACGTTTCAAGCTTCGATAGATGTCGCTGACAGTAAGCCCTAAGTGTGAGAGGGCGCTGCTGTAGCCTTATTCGGCAAGTTTAACTTTATTTTTCTGATAAGGCCGTACATTTGGCTCCCTTCCAGATGTTAAGGATCTTCTTGACGATGGGGCTATTAGCCGTTTTCACGATGGATTATTTTTGCGCGAAATGTTTTAAAACATTTTAAAATGTTTTAGTAGTAGCCGTTTTCACGATGGACTAATTTGCGAGTCGCGCAAAATAATCCATCGTGAAAACGGCCATTAGGCATTATCACAGTGCTATAGCTAAGCCAGGTCTTAAAGCTGCAACGCAAAATCATTAGAGCGTTACTTATTGAACCTTTTTAGATGCCTTATCGATTTTTGTCCTGGCGGCTGATCGTCCATTAGTGGCGTTTTTGTGACTTAATGATTGATGCCTTGCGTGATCCTAAGCCGGAACCAACTCGGTTGAAGTAATGTGGGACGTCATTAGTCAAAAATGGATTTATTTCTTGCATAACTCCGACACGCCCAACCGCACGCTTCACCGTCCCCGAAAGCCGGCGACGCGGGCCGTTTTCCGCCTTCCCGAAAAATCGCCTGTCAGCGTCCATCTGCCAAATTGGTGGCGAGCTTTCCCAGTTAGGGAAGGGCGATGCCGGCGATGGAGGACGCACGCCCACACATCTCTGTGTGTGTGGACAGCATACACATGCCGCCCGGAGAGCCGGCGGCTGGGCACGCCCCGCCCGGGACACGGACAGGGAGCGGGGTCACTCAGGAGGTCGGCAGGACAGGGAGCGGGGTCACTCAGGAGGTCGGCAGCTGTGACAGTGTGACCGCCCGGGACACGGACAGGGAGCGGGGTCACTCAGGAGGTCGACAGCAGCTGTGACAGTGTGACCGGCTGCTCTTCTGACCTCTGACCTGCTGTAGGTCAGTTGTCGGATCAGGGACTGAATCTGGGCAGACTTGGGGACGGATCAGGGATCGAGTCAGGATAACCGACTGATCAGCTGACAGACGAACCTAACTCGGGTCGGATAGGACTCAGTGACGTAGACTCAGAGGAGTGACGAGCCGATCAGATGGACATCATACGAGGGTACTGTACCGTCTCCAGGGCGTATCACAGAGACACGGGTGGCCATCAGTGGCGTCTGCCGGCTCAGCTGATGGTGAGGTGGTGTGAGGAGGCGTCTGCCGGCTCAGCTGATGGTGAGGTGGCGATCAGTGGCGTCTGCCGGCTCAGCTGATGGTGAGGTGGCGATCAGTGGCGTCTGCCGGCTCAGGCTCAGCTGATGGTGAGGTGGTGTGAGGAGGCGTCGGAGGCGGACTGGCGGACTGGCGATCAGTGGCGTCTGCCGGCTCAGCTGATGGTGAGGTGGCGATCAGTGGCGTCTGCCGGCTCAGCTTGTGGTGAGGTGGTGTGAGGAGGCATCGGAGGCGGACTGGCGGACCGGGGGCCAGGTCCAGTGTCGCGTCAGTTGTCCGTACCGGGGGCGACACGGCGACACGGGGGCGTCACGGCGGGGCTGACGGAAATGCCGCCTGTCGCCGGGGTCGGAGGCTGCAAGGCCAACCAGTCACGGCCGGCCGGAAATCTCAACTGACGGAGGGAGGCAGATCATTGAATGGGTGCAAAACCACAATGTCTATAGCGGCTCTCCATATCTTACGCTTGAAATCAGAGATATTAAGTGCTGATGCACATTACACTGCACATTTGTTTGACTGTGATAGACTAATCAGTGAATTGTTTTATGACATTCACACGATAAATGATCATGAGCTCAAACTTCCGTGCACATTGTTTGCATCCTTTTGTTCTCCCTTTTGCTAGTGAAATGAGAATCACGGTTTGATGCAAATGTAACGATGCAATCTGTACTTCAAGACGGCTGAAGCGGGCTTTGCCGGCACGCTTTCCATTACAATGAGACACTCAATGACAAAGCATCAAAGGCGCTGCACGCTGAGATCAAGGCAGAGTACGGACACTAACGGAGATAAAATACAATGATAGCTGAACACTATTCTCGCCTGTGGTGGAGAGAGAGAGAAACAGTACACGGTGCCGTGTACTCTCTCCACCACAGGCCCTGTCCCTGTGACGTCCGATCACTCTCTCCACCACAGTCCATGTCCCTGTGACGTCCTGATCACTCCTCCACCACAGGCCCTGTCTGTGACGTCGATCACTCTCTCCACCACCAGGCCATGTCCGTGGACGTCCGATCATCTCTCGCACTCACAGGCCCTGGGTCCCTGTGACGTCCGTGCACTCTCTCCACCACAAGGCCATGTCCCTGGTGACGTCCGATCTACTCTCTCCACGCACAGGGCCCTGTCCCCTGTGACTCCGATCACTCTCTCCACCACAGGCCCTGTCCCTGTGACGTCCCGATGACTCTCTCCACCACAAGGCCCTGTCCCTGTGAGTCCGATCACGTCCTCTCCACCACAGGCCCTGTCCCTGTGACGTCCGATCACTCTATCACCACAGGCCCTGTCCCTGTGGAACGTCCGATCACTTCCTCTCCACCACAGGCCCTGTCCTGTGACGTCGCGATCACTCTCTCCACCACAGTTCATGTCCCTGTGACGTCCGCGATCACTCTCCCACCACAGTCCCATGTCCCTTGACGGTCCGATAACTCTCATCCACCACAGGGCCCCTGTCCTGTGAAACGTCCGAATCACTCTCTCCACCACAAGGCCCTGTCCCTGGTGACGGTCCGATCACTCTCTCCACCACAGGGCCCTGTCACCCTGTGACGTCCGATCACTCTCTCCACCACATCCAATGTCCCCAGGTTGACGTCCGATCACTCTCTCCACCACAGTGCCCTGTCCCAGTGACGTCCCCCGATCAACATCTCTCCACCACAGGCCCTGTCCCCCTTGTGGACGTCCGATTCACTCTCTTCCACCTCACAGTGCTCATAGTCCCTGTGACGTCCGATCACTCTCTCCACCACAGGCCCTGTTCCCCTGTGACGTCCGAATCACTTCTCTCCACCAACAGGCCCTGTCCGCCTGTGACGTCCGATCAACTCTCTCCACCACAGTCCATGTTCCTGTGACGTCCGATCACTTTCTCTCCACCACAGGCCTGTCCCTGGACGTCCGATCACTCTCTCCCACCACAAGGCCCTGTCCCTGGACCGTCCGATCACTCTCCCAACCACAGTCCATGTCCTGTGACGTCCGATCACTCTCCTCCCACACAGGCCCCTGTCCCTGTGACGTCCGATCACTCTCTCCACCAACAGGCCCTGTCCCTGTGACGTGTCCGATCACTCTCTCCACCACAGGCCTGTCGCCTGTGACGTCCGATTCACTCTCTCTTCTTCCATCAGTTCATGTCCCTGTGACGTCCGATCACTCTCTCCACCAACAGGCCCTGTCCCTGTTGACGTCCGATCACTCTCTCCACCACAGTCGCCTGTCCCTGTGACGTCCGCGACATCACTCTCTCTCCAGCCACAGTCCATGTTCCCTGTGACGTCTCGATCAACGGGTCAAGCGATACGGGAGGCCCAAGACCCGGTGACCACGTGAGGCTCAGACCCGGTGACCAGTGGGGGCTCAAGACCTAACCAGTGACCAGTGGGGGCTCAGACCGGTGACCCAGTGGGAGCTCCAGACCCGGTGACCAGTGGGGCTCAAACCCGGTACCAGTGGGGCCTCAGAGCTCGGTGAACCAGTGGGGGCTCAAACCCGGTGACCAGTGGGTGGCTCAAACCCGGTGACCAGTGAGGCCCAGACCCGGTGACTCAGTGAGGCCCAAGACCCGGTGACCAGTGGGGCTCAGACCCCGGTGACCAAGTGGGTCAGACCCGGTGGACGCAGTGAGGCCCCAGACCCGGTGACCAGTGAGGCCCAGACCCGGTGACCAGTGGGGGCTCAGCCCCGGTGACCAGTGGGGGCTCAGCCCCGGTGACCAGTGGGGCTCAGACCCGGTGACCAGTGGGGCTCAGACCCGGTGACCAGTGGGACTCAGACCCGGTGACCCGTTGACCAGTGTCGCTGAGGCCCGGTCCAGTGGAGGGTCAGAGCGTCAGACACAGTTCAGCGAGACTCGGCTGAGTGAATGGATTCTCTGAGATGGCTTTGTCGCCGGCCGGGACACGTCCCCACCAACGGAGATGGCGCCGAGAGAGATGGAACTGTCTCGGGAACGGCACCGGGAACGGCACCGGGAACGGCACCGGGAACGGCACCGGGAACGGCACCGGGAACGGCGCGGGAACGGGAAATGGAATGGGCGGCGCGGAACTTTGGCCACGCTGACGGCAGATGAGACTTCCGGCGGCAAAACGGAGGTCAGGAGAATGTGGAAGCTAAACGGTTTTCCCTCCATAGAAATGTTGCCAGCCGGTCCACTGCCGGGTGAACTATCAGAACCACAAACGGTAGTGCCGCATGACGCATACAGACAGAACCAGCCCTTCTAAAGACAGCACCCTGCGTACCGGCGGTACCGCCCCGTGTACCGGTATTGGCTCGGTCCCCGTGTACCGGTATTGGCACGGTCCCCGTGTACCGGTATTGTCACGGTCCCCGTGTACCGGTATTGTCACGGTCCCCCGGATGACGCTGCCGGCACGGTGAGTTGCTGTCCCGCCGCTGTACTGTGGCACGGTGCCGGTCCGTGTACCGGTATTGGCACGGTCCCCCGGATGACGCTGCCGGCACGGTGAGTTGCTGTCTCGCCGCTGCAGTGTGTCTGTCCGTCTTTCTCCATCCACCGCGGCTTGTTGGCTCGCCGTGCGCCAACCAAGGTCGACAAACACCACTGGACCGGCGGAAAATCGGCCGACTTGTCGTCAGGTGGTCCGTCAGGTGCCGTCGGCAGCCTGGCCGGAAAGTTTGCCGCTCTGTCACTGGCCTCTGACGGCCAGGAGAGCGTGGCGTCACGGGCCGGGTTTACTGGCGATCCAGCCAGTCAGGACGAGCGGGGCTGGGGAGCGACTGATGTGAGTGTCGCTCCTCTGAGAGGCCGCGGGAGACGGTATCCCACACCTCGCAGCCGGTCGTCCAGCAGCCAACCAACACAGACAGACGGCGCGGCACTGCGGCCGGCAGGGCCGACGGGAGGGCGGGGACGGTACGGCAGCCACAGCCGGGCCGGAAATGGTCCGAGGCCGGTCTGGTCTCCGGTCGGGTCGTGCCAACATCGCACCGGAGAATTGCCCGCCCCGCAGTCCGCTCCGCCGGTGGAGAGGGCGGGGATCTGAGGCTCAGGACTTGGTCTCAGTGCAGTGACGTTTTCTGTTGACAATGCATGTCAGGTCGGCCTTGGATGCCATTTTTGTCCTGGCTAAGGATATATGGCGGAGTACGGTTACCAATAAAGAAACATTAACGTCAGAGTCTACCCTCGCTTAATTTGATTTATTGCTCGCGTGCTGGCCATAGCTTTATTGGACATAATGTAACTTCAATAGTAATGTTAGGTCCTGCGAACTCTAATCAAATGACGTAACAATGCCATTCGACTGCAATATAGCATATACGAACTATTGTTATAAGACATTGCATTTGACCATTGAAAAACTTGGTCACTGTAACGGTTTATAGCTGTGTTTCAAGAACAATGGTCTTAAGCTTTTGACTTCTAACAACGCACTGAAGCATTGTTGGGAAAAATAATGTTTCCCTTCAAAAGGCGCGCCGTCGATCTCTCAAACTAACAACACTCCGTCTCCGACATATGAGTGTGAAATGCGGACTGAAAACCGTAAGTTTTCAATTCCGTATTGTCCGCTTCTCAAGACAATACTTAGACGTCTTGAGAAGGTGCGTGATATTGTAGTAGTTCCTGCGGCTCGGAGCCTGTTCAATGAACCCTTCCCCTTCTCGGTCGTCCGTGCTTAGCTTCACCCACTGATTAAACTCGGACATAAAATGCATTCATTAACTCCATAACGCTTCATAAACCTCGGGCCATTCGTCAGATTAAACCCTGGATTTCCCACATTACGTTGATTGATGTACACCGTAATGGCTATCAGTATGTCTCGGCGTCTGAGCGTGTTACTACACCTCCCTCTGTGCCGCTCCGCTCCCCGCTCCGCCCCAGAGCTGAGGTCAGCTGCAACTCTCCGCCGCCGCCGGCACACCGTCTGCAGTTACCGCGCGGCACGTGTCACCGCCGGGCCAGGGTGACGCCGTGACGCACGTGACGGTGACGCCGTGACGCCCGTCACGGTGACACGGTGACGCCGTGACGCCCGGGACACGGCGCGGTGACACTGATCCACGTGGTCGGCCGCCGCAGCGGACAGCTGAATGGAGCCGACACACTGATCGATGGCCTGATATAGACGATAGACTCAGCTGGAGAAATAGACAGAACACCGGCTACACGACTACCGAAACTTCTCAATTCATCCGATAAAAACAACACCTCGCAGATACTGATCTGTCGAAATCGCTTAAACTTGTGGCCTTCGAGAGTCTTCAATAGTAATGACATCCAGTCTGCCGTTTCCATGCGATAAACTACTCAAGTTTCATCAGTCGTGTAGCCAGTTTTCTGCTATTTTTCCACTTATGCCGCCACTGTCCGCTGTGATCTGTCAAGTTCCCGTCGATGTGTTTCTCCAGTTGTGCCGCCACTGTCCGCTGTGATCTGTCAAGTTCCCATCGATGTGTTTCTCCAGTTCTGCTGCCACTGTCCGCTGTGATCTGTCAAGTTCCCGTCGATGTGTTTCTCCAGTTGTGCCGCCACTGTCCGCTGTGATCTGTCAATTCCCGTTCGATGTGTTTCTCCAGTTGTGCCGCCTTGTCGCTGTGATCTGTCAAGTCCCCGTCGATGTGTTTTCCCAGTTGTGCGCCACTGTCCGCTGTGATCTGTCAAGTTCCGTCGAGTGTGTTTCTCGCAGTTGTGCCGCCACTGACCACTGTCCTCAGGTTACATGTCAGATCAGACGGCGTGGTTCGGAGGACCCCGCTATGACGCGGTGAATGGGACGGGTACATGTCAGAGGACGGCCTGTACGCCCGCAGTCACGCCCAGGTCAAGTACAGCAGGTCAGTAGATACCGGCGGAAAGCGCTGCGCTGGTGGAAGCGGTGGAGGGGTAGCTATGTATTATGGTAGCGTTTCCTTTCGTTGTGCTCTTACAAGGTTTTGGGTGCGATGCTGAGCCGTTTTACATTTCTCGAGTTTACGTTGAATTAATCATTTTCTAGCAAACGTAAAAATGCAAAAGAGTAAGATTAAAGTGATTCTGTCCGGCTTTTAGAGGATGTCTACCTTCAGAGGATAAGAGTCCTGTATGGAGACATTGTTGAGACCGGCACTTAAAATGCTCGATAATAGCAAAGTGCAGCTCTGCAAAGGTGAAATCGGCTTGCGACTGCACATATTTTCCACTTTGACGAGTCCATTCATTCGTCTGCTATTTCTCGTGGAATACCATCGTGGTTAACTGTAGCATTCCTCCTCACAACCTGAGCGAACGCATTGTGAGCGCGGTTCAGATTGAGACATTACGTTCCTGTAGAAACCAGAAGCCCCTGAACGCAGGTGTAGGTATTGGACCATGGGAAAGAATTTCAAGCATCGCCTGGTCTTACACATGCAGCCCACAGGAGGCCGTCAGATGCGTTACGGCTTCGCTCACAATGTCTACACATGATCGGATCAGATCCTGCGTGATCACAGATTAGCGTTTGCAGGCAAAACTTTGTCATTTGCGTGTCTTTTATAGAAGATGTGTGGAAGCGATGCAAGCGTCTTCCAAATAACTGCTAGTGGCATCTGATCTAGTACCTACAAATGCATATGTATTTGATTGGTATGGCACGCTACTACATTTGGTTATTGGTTATGCTTGCCTGTCAGTTTTTTAATAGGACCGACGTTATGCCTCTTTGAAAGCGAGAGGCGCAAATTAAGTTAATTGATTGATGAATATTGTCGTGTAATTTTAATTCGCAACCCTCGTCAAGTTTTTGCTATTTGCGTATTCCTCTGTCGCTTGGGACGACCTTCCAAACATTGTCGATCGCCGCCTTGAACTTTGGTCCTGACTTTGACCTCGACCCTGTTCTCTCTGCTTTCCACTTAACTGTCACCCGGCCCAGACGTCAGCCTACACAGATAGTGAAACAGACGCACACATCTCCGGCAGTGTTGTGCAATCCTTCCAACGTCCTGGCCTTGCTTATATACATGCACTTTTTAGCCGACGTAATTTAAACAGAGTTGAGTCAGAGTCACAGAGGCCGACGGCTGTAGTAGGGAACACTTCCTTGCCGCGCTGGACGGAGGGTCTCGGCGAGGGTGCGTACCGCCGTGCGTCTGACAGTGTCTGCGGCTGCTCGGTTGTCCCGACTTCAGACCGGTCGTTCTCGGTGTCTGTGGCCACACCTGTGCCGCCGTGTAGCTCAGTCAGTCCAGTCAGTTCAGACTTCAGTCACGGATCAGTCAACAGTGAGCTCTCGGAGCCCCTGGGCTCGGCACGGCAGGATCCTTGCGTCGTACTGTTGCAGGAGTAGGCATAGGAACAGGGGGGGGGGGGCGGGGGGGCATGGCCAGTTACCACCGTCACTTTTCGATGTTTTGATATAAAATCTTTACTTTTGCTTTTTGAGACAATTTGTTATGACAAAAGGTTCGCCAGCACGAGACGACCCCAAATCTGCAAATAAATTGTACATAGGAGAAGGGGGATTCCCTCAAGACGAGGTCAAAGTTCCACCCACACTTTTCGTGACGTTCCTACACCCCTGTCTGCAGTGGTTAGCCGGTCGTGAGCCGGTCACAACGGTGCCGACACGACCGGAGCGGGCAAACAATGAACGAACTGGCTGAACACGATTATGCAAGGCTTTCAATTCCGGCTACGAACAACAGCACATAACAGGTGTTTACTTTGTGAAAGCCCTGGGACCTGCATCTCGCGGAACCTTTTAACAACTTTTAATTTATATACACATTCATGTGCTGTTTGCATAGCATGAACTCAGTTTCCGCAATCCCGCGGCGAGTGTTGGTCGATTATTTCATCTCTGGACGTGCCGCGGCCGTCAGTGGCCGGGTCTCTGGTCCGGTGCAGACAGTTGCCTCTATATCCGCTCAGTGCGCCACGCTGCACGGCTGAGGCCGATTCGGGCGCGGCGGGCTGGACAGAGCTGTGGCTGGAGTTGAGTCGCGAAGCTCGCGGTTCCGGGCTGGGCTGCAGAGGTCAGAGGTCAACAGTCACGGCCGGTCACTGCACGTCCGTCCGTGACCGGTGGCCGGGACTCCGCGGCGCGCTGATTAACCGCTCTAATGCCAGGTCCGGTGCGCGCTGACGCGGCGGTGAGCAGCTGTCGTGGCACCACTCCGCCTGTCTGCACTGGTGGCCACGGCAGGGTGGGCTCCTGTCTGGCTGTCAGGTGCCGGGTCTGGTTATCACGGCCGTTACTGTGTCCAGCGGTGTGGCCGTCCGGCAGTCCCGCAGCCTGGCAGCCTGGCAGCCTGGCAGTCCCGCAGCCTGGCCAGTGAGGCCACTGCCCTCCGCCGCGCCGTGCCGCCCTGCTAGCTGCGGCCTCGTTTGCTCACTGTCCGGTTCAGATGAGTCGTCCTTAGCCAGAACGGCTGTGCGGTTAATTAAGCCGACTTCCGAGACGCTAACGCCGGATGCCGCAGATGGCGGGTTTCGTACGAGGAGGTGGTTTACATCACCCGGTCACGTGATACGTGCCCGTATCTGTAGCTTTTCCCTCCACCCACACCAGAGCGGCTGTGCGGGCTGTGCACGCAACCTAGGTAAATAAACAGCTAGGTACGTTTCTTACCGTGTATTTACGGCCTTGCTTACCGCTAACTAGGTCGTTGATGACGTGGTGCTGTCAGAAAACAGGCTCGTTGTATGACACAAATACACCCACGCTCCACTACGTCGTCAGTTCCGTCGACATATTACGAACAAGCCGTCATCGCCGATACGCCGTTCTAGAATGAATGACCTTTCGAACGGCAGCAATTTCAGAATACTCTGGAAACTCTCAAGTCGGATTTTATCAAGCAGAGACTCATAATCTCGCAGGTCAGATTCTGTCGTGTGGAGACTCTGGGAATCTCTCAGGTCGGATTCTATCAAATAGAGACTCGAAATCACTCACATCGGATTCTGTCATGTGAAGCCTCTGGAATCTCTCAGTTCGGATTCTATGAAGCAGAGACTCTGGAATCTCTCAGGTCCGGCGCTATCTGACAGAGCAGACGACACCTCTCAGCGATCTCCCGGCAGTGGACCGAAATACGTGCCTCCCTGCAGAGAGAGCAGCACACGTGTGCCGGGATCCAGTCTCCTCGCCCGGTGATCCCAGCCGTGAGCTGCCCTCGCCAGCCAGCCGACCGGGGATGCCAGCCGTGAGCTGCCCTCGCCAGACAGCCGGGCCGACGGAGAGGTCGCCGATAATCTCATCAGACCAGCTGCAGCCGCGTCCATCAGCCGTTCAGCGAATCGGCGGCGGCTCGGCGAGGCGCCATGACATTCTGCCGTTCCGTGGGCGGCTCAGCTCCATTCTCTCAGCTCTCTCAGATGGAAGCCCGCAGCTCTCTCAGATGGTGGCCCGCAGCTCTCTCAGATGGTGGCCCGCAGTCTCTCAGATGGGCCTGCAAGCCTTCTCAGATGTGCCCGCAGTCTCTCAGATGGTGGCCCGCAGCTCTCCTCAGTGGTGGCCTGCAGCTCTCTCAAGATGGTGGCCCGCAGCTCTCTCTAGATGGTGCCCGCAGCGGCTCCTCAGATGTTATGCCTGCCAGCTCTCTCAGATGGTGGCCCGCACTCTCTCAGATGGTGGCCGCGCAGCTCTCTCAGATGGTGGCCTGCAGCTCTCTCAGATGGTGGCCAGAGCTCTCTCAGATGGTGGCCCGCAGCCTCTAATCAGATGGTGGCGCCGCAGCTCTCTCAGATGACGTCCAGCTCTCTCAGATGGTGGCCTGCAGCTCTCCTCAGTATGGTGGCCGCCAAGGCTCTCTAGATGGTGCCTGCAGCTTCTCCTCAATATGGTGCCCGCAGCTCTCATCAGATGGTGCCCGCACTCTCTCAGATGGTGGCCCGCAGCTCTCTCAGATGGTGGCCCGCAGCTCTCTCAGATGACGGCCCGCAGCTCTCTCAGATGGTGGCCCGCAGCTCTCTCAGATGGAAGCCCGCAGCTCTCTCAGATGGTGGCCCGCAGCTCTCTCAGATGGTGGCCGCAGCTCTCTCAGATGACGGCCCGCAGCCTCTCAGATGGTGGCTGCAAGCTCTCTCAGATGGTGGACCGCAGCTCTCTCAGATGGTGCCGCAGCTTTCTCAGATGGTGGCTCCGCAGCTCTCATCAGAATGGTGGCGCCGCAGCTTCTCAGATGGTGGCCCGCAGCTCTCTCAGATGGTGGCCCGCAGCTCTCTCAGAGGGCCGTGGGTACTGCCGCCTGCTCGGCGAGCCCGCTTTCTAACGGCCGAGCTTTGGCAGCTCCCTGTGTAGCTCCGGACAGCCGACTCCTGTGCAGCTGCAGTCTGGCGGCGGTGGCGATTGGAGCGGTGGCGATTGGAGCGGTGGCGGGGGCGGACAGCGGACGACCCGCGCTGCCCGCCGCCTCCGCGACCCCTTTGTCTCAGGTGATTTATGTTTCCAAATACGTGGTTCCGGCGGCGCGGGGCGCGTGCTGATGAAAGCCGGGGGCGGCGTGGTCCGGTCTCTTTGTAGTGCCGACAGAGTTCGCAGAACCCCTGGTCAGAACCGAGCTCGGCCACAGCAGGTGCGGCCTTATTTTTCCGGGGCCGTATATTTATGTTTGTCTTAGCCGCCGTGACATGTACTTAACGTTAAGCCGTTGAAAGATGTAATAAGAAGGTGCCAGCACATCCTGGAGATTTCGTTTTTCATCAGATGAGATGGGTTCGTTGATGGGTGGAGGGAACAAACATCCAGTACCCACTTCGCCTCTATAACTTATGCAAAACGGTTGCTTTGCGCAACGAGAAACGCAAAACATTTTCCTTTCGCATGCACAAATATCCTAAGTTACGAGTCTAGGTAATCCCACAGGAAATTACCGGCAAGTACCGACTTCTAGAAGTTGCTACCGATATGAGACGTTCTGTGGAAACTTATGTTGACATCTATGCCACCTCGTGTGTGTGTTTCTGTGCCTGTATGCCGTTCTGGTGACGTGCGTGACGATCTGATGTTTGTTTAGTGATGTGTTGTTACTGCCGTGTTTCATTACATAACGTGACGAGCGTGTGTTGTGTGCCACAGTCTGCCTCTGGGTGGCCACAGGGCGGCCCGCACTGGGTAAGTGCAGCTCTCAGCCGCTCATCTCAGTGTGGTCGTTTACCGCTTACCGTTTACCGCTTTACCGCTTCACCGTTCACCGTTCACCGTTTACCGTTCACCGTTCACCGTTCACCGCTACCGTTTACCGCTTACCGTACCGTTTACCGTTTACCGTTTACCGTTTACCGTTTACCGTTTACCGCTCACCGCTTACCCCTAAACCTCCCCGCTTTCCCCGCCCGCCGCCTGCCGCACACACAGTCACGTCGCTTTACGTCATGTCACGCCATGTCACGCCATATCACGCTATGTCACGCTATGTCACGCTGAGTCACGCTGAGCGCGCCGTCACGACGTGACTCGGGCCGCCGCGGTGTTTGCCGCCCCGGCCGTGTCAGCTATCCATGCACGGCTTACATCGCGTCGGCGGCGCGTCTCCGCCGTGTTTCCGCTCGGCCGGCCGCGGTCTCCGCGTGTTCACGCTCGACCGCCGCCTGCCGTGTTTCACCGCTCGGCCGCCGCGGTCTCCGCCGTGTTTCACCGCTCGGCCGCCGCTGGTCTCCGCCGTGTTTCACCGCTCGGCCGCCGCGGTCTCTGCCGTGTTTCACCGCTCGGCCGCCGTGGTCTTCCGCCGTGTTTCACCGCTCGGCCGGCGCTGTCTCTGCCGTTTTTCACCGCTCGGCAGCGCGCGGTTCTCACTGTCCGTGTTTCGCTGCTCGGCTTTCCCACGCCGGCGGCGTTCCTTTGTGCTGTGTCATCACGCGCAGTGGCGTACACGCCGTCCATTCATCGCGGCGGGCCGTCAGAGGGCTTTCTCCACGCCCGGCACACTGAGGCGTCAGCTGCTGCTCTGTTCCAGGCCGGCTGCGGCGTGACCGCGAACCAAGCTCAGCGACGGAGCCTCCGCGCCCAGCACACTGGAGCGTCAGCTGTTCTGTTCCAGGCCGGCTGCGGCGTGACCGCGAACGAATTTCAGCGACGGAGTAACGCAAACGGTCGAAGCCGCGGGTTTGGGGCCGCTTATGAGCCTTTGAACATGACCACTAATCGCCGAGGTGTCAGATCGTGAGACGTGGTGAGCCGAGCCGAGCCGAGCCGAGCCGAGCCGAGCCGAGCCGAGCCAGTCTGCCTCGTCAGACCTCGTCATGGCGGTGGCGGCCGGCAGCAGGGGTGCTTTGTGGCAGCTGCGGCCTGCATTCCCAACCCGGTCGTTAGCGGCTAGTGGCCGTCGGCGGGCCTCGGTTGCCTTTGATCGGCCGCCGGGCGATCCTGGCCGATCGGCCGGCCGAGCGCCGCTCAGCTCAGCGTTCAGCCAGCCGGCAAAAACTGCCGGCCGACCGGCCAGCCAGCGAGCGGCGCTCCGTGTCGGCGTGCGGTCAGCAGAGCAGCTGGTGACGGCAGCAGCAGTGTGGCGGGGGCGGGGGCGGGGGCGGCAGGCCATTCTGTCGCCGAGCTGGCAGCTGGCCGCCGCGGAAGCCAGCCAGTTCACACCGGCGCGCCGCCCATGTCATATCGATCGCCGGGGACAGAGGCGCGCGAGTCGAGAGCCGGGCCGAGAGGAGGCGGCGACTTGGCTCGCTGAGACACGCGGGCCGAGCGCAGAGGGAGACGCCGGCTCTGCGGAGACGGCGCAAAAACAGACCGGCTTGGGTTGGTGGCCACTGGCCACCGTCAGACCGCGGGGCTTCCCCACTTGGCGCTGACTGCGGCGGGAAGATGGGAGGCTTGTGAGTGCGTTCCCACCATGGGAAACCCGCCACACACCTGTTGACTGCCCCGCACATCGGTAGCAAAAACAAAACAAAGACGCGCCCGCAGGTCATCGCGGCCGCTGCGAAGCGAAACTCCAGAGCAGGACTGACATCCGACTCTGAGCGCGTTGCCACAGTGTATCGAGGTCGGTCAAAGTTCGTGCACCCGCCTGCGGTACTTATCGCCACCAATAGTGGCTGCCGGTAGCTGCCAGCGCACCACCACGCTGTCCGGATCCGTGGGAGCTGTCTCCCTCTCTCCCTCACCCGTCTGTCCGTCTGGTCCTAGCCCTCTTCCTGCAGTCGCCGCCGAAGCGTCGCAACTTGTCTGCGGCGGCGGCGTCAGGGCGGCGGGACGCGTGTCGCGGTGACAGGGCAGCGTCACGAGCCTCGCTCACGTCCATCAGCCACGCGCGTGTCCACACTATCGATTCGCCCGGTTTTGCGGCCGGCAGATTGCATCTCTTTGTTAGGAAGTCGGCCGCCTGCGCGACACGCGTTGTGTCAGATCGCTGGTTGACGGCAGGTCGGGGACGTCGGACAGAGGGAGAGAGGGATGGTCGAGGGAGTGCCAGTGTTGCCATGGGACCGCTGCCAGTGACGGCAGCGTGACAGCACGGTGCGTAAGCGGGTGGCCGGCAGCTGCAGCTCCAGCAGGGTCGGCCGCAGCCGACAGGACGCGGGCTGCTGAGCGCCTGGTCGGCCCTGTTGACTGATTGGTGGTACAGGGCAGCGTTTCCCGGCTGTAAGGTGTGCCATCAATCTGCGTGCTGCGCGGCCTCGATTGATCTGCCGGCCGACCGGAGGTGCTCCGTTTACCGTGTGATGGCGGCGCAATCTCATCAGTCATCACGTCCGGGCGACAACACTGACACCCTGACACCGTGCGCCGGGCGGAGCCGAGCTAGAGCTGAGCTGAGCTGAGCTGAGTTGAGCTGAGCTGAGCTGAGCTGAGCTGAGGTCTGAGCCCAGCCCAGCCCAGCCCAGCCCAGCCAGCCAGCCCGAGCCCAGCCAGCCCAGGCCCAGCCCCGCCAGCCCAGTCCATGTCCAGCCCAGCCCTAGCCCAGCCAGCCCAGCCCAGCCACCCAGCCCAGCCCAGCCCAAGCCCAGCCCAGCCAGCCCAGGCGCGGCGCAGCCGGCCAGCCCAGCGCAGCCCAGCGCAGCCCAGCGCAGCCCAGCGCAGCCCAGCGCAGCCCAGCGCAGCCCAGCCCAGCGCAGGCCTTCCTTTCACCCGCCGTATATAATTGTGCTCCTCTTAGCTAAGTAGATTCAGCAAAGTAGATTCGTGGTCGGAGAATCAATGTCCGATAGGAAAAGCAATCATGATTAATCCACCCGCATAAAAAACATCACATGGGTAGACCTGCTACCGATAAATGCATAATGATGCCCTGGGGTGTCCGGAAGGCTGCTGCTGCTCCCCGCTGACTACTCCCGCGTCTCCCCGCTGACTACTCCCGCGTCTCCCGCTACTCTTTCCCTGCTCTCCCCGCTGACTCTTATCCCCGCGTCTCCCCGCTGACTACTCCGCGCTCTCCCCGCTGACATACTTCCCGCGTCTCCCGTGACTACTCCCGCGTCCTCCCCGCTGAAACTCCCAGCGTCTCCCCGCTTGACTACTCCGGTCTCCCGCCTGACTACTCTCCGCGTCGTCCCCGCTGACTACTCCGCGTCTCCCCGCTTGACTACATCCCCGCGTCCCTCCCCGCTGACTTACTCCGGCGTCTCCCCGCTGAACTACTCCCCCGCAGTCGTCTCCTCGCTGACTATCTCCGCGTCTCCCGCTGACTACTCCCCGTTCTCCCCGTGACCTACTTACCCGCGTCTGACCCACCGTGACTACTACCCCCGGCCGTCCTCCCCGCTGACTACTCCCGCGTCTCCCCGCTGACTACTCCCGCGTCTCCCCGCTGAGATGTAGGATAGCGCACATGTGGCCCCGCCAATCTGCATACTGTATCCCGTTATTCTCATACAGAAGGGACGCGGGCTGTGGCGGCGGTGTGGTGTGGCCGGTCGGCGGCGGCTGGGGGTGGTGTGGAGCAGCGATGGTGTTGATACCTGCCGGTGTGGTGGTGGTGTGTGTGTGTGGGGGGGGAGCGGGGTTCTGCCGTCTGCGTTCTGCAGGCGGAGTGATCCAGATCCCGAGTCTGCATCGCGCTGTCGTCGGGAGGTAGACAGATCTCGGGATAACGGCGGCTCACGCAAACCTCATAACGGCAGCCTGGCTGGTATTTTTATATGAAATTCTTCTATTTTAAGCCGGGTGAGAATGGCAAATGAGGAATACAGCTGGCGGGGACGGTGAGACTCCAGTTCTGTCGGCTGGCGAGCGAGCGAGGGAGGGAGGGAGCGCTGCTGCGAGGGTGTCGTGTCGGCTGAATCGCCCGAGGGGATCTGGTCTGGTGTGGCAGCGGCGGTGGCGGCAGCCAGGCGGCCGCCCACAGAGCCGTACGATGAGTCACGCTGCCCCTCCCCCTGATCCCCCTCAGCTGGCCTGCAGCCCCGCCCATCGCAGAGAGCAGAGGGGCGGCTATCTCAGCCAGCAGGCGTGGCCGCTCAGCTGAGCTGGAGATGACCGGGGGAGGACGGGGTGTGGGGTCGGCCGAGTCATGAGCGGCTGATGACCATCCGAAGTGGACATCCGAGAGCGCTGGAGATAGGTCGCGGACGACGGCCGGGATGTTTGAGGCAGTGTCGGAAACTGAGAGCTGCGGTCGGTTTCCGGGATAGGTGCCGTCACGCTGTTTGCCCTCGGCAAACATCAGAGACGGCGCTCGTTGCAGAGAGCACACACTGCGTCCCGTTTGTCTCCGTGGTGGGCTAGAAGGGGGAGAATCGGCGCCGTCAGAACGGAGAGAATCGACGCCGTCAGAACGGCTGATGAAGACTCGGGTGGTCCGTGGCGGGTCGTTGACTGACGGCGAAGGGAAGCACGGAGACAAAGCTATTACGTTAAACTCCGTGAAAACTTCGTGCGAAAAACTTCTAAGTGAAAAACTTGGTATTCTGTTCCGATGCCTGAGGGACTGGCCAGGTCCTGGACCGGCGAACCCCGTCCCGAGTGGGCCCGGTCTACGGAGACTCGGTCCGGGCCGGGCCGAGGGACCCCGTTCGGCCCATGCTGACTGGTCCCGGTCTACGGAGGCTCGGGCCGGGCCGGGCCGAGGGACCCCGTTCGGCCCGTGCTGACTGGTCCCGCTCTGTTTGATCGGAGGGCCGGGCCGAGGGACCCCGTTCGGCCCGTGCTGACTGGTTCCGCTCTGTTTGCGGAGGTTCCGGTGCCGGGCCGAGGGACCGCTCGCTGATCTTGACTGGGTCCCTCCGCTTCTGTTGAGCGGAGGTCCGAGCACGAGGCCGAGGGAGACCTCCGCTCGGGCCGTGCCGACCGTGGTCCCGCTCTGTTTGCGGAGGTCCGGGCCGGGCCGAGGGACCCCGTTCGGCCCGTGCTGACTGGTCCCGGTCTACGGAGGTCCGGGCCCGGGCCGGGCCGAGGGACCCCGCTCGGCCCGTGCTGACTGGTCCCGCTCTGTTTGCGAAGGTCCGGGCCGGGCCGAGGGACTGCCCGTTCGGCCCGTGCCGACTGGTCCCGCTCTGTTTGCGGAGGGCCGGGCCGGGCCGAGGGACCCCGTTCGGCCCGTGCTGACTGGTCCCGCTCTGTGTTTGGAGGCGCGCGGTAATCTCTGTATGACAGGCGCCATTAGCTGTCGAGGGACGGCTCGGCTCCCGGCCTTCCGAGGGGGGATTCTCCTATAATGCCGGATGAATGCATACTTGGGAGATCGGGCGCTGCCGAACGCGACTACTGGCGGATTATCTGTCCGGCAAACAGGAGGGAAGGGTAGAGCGGCGAACCGGGGCCCGACGCCATCCCTCCTCAACACACCACACTGGTGGAACACACCGCTACACAGCATGGAACAGACCCGACTCTCCCGCCGCCAGACTCGACTCCAGCTGAGGGCGATGGCAGCTGCAGCTGCAGTGTTTACCAGGCGGCGTATGATCGGCTGTGTTTTGTGCTGGATATTCCTGAGCCGGTATCCGTGGCGGCTGCGTCTCTACCGATGTCCGGAGGGGGAGCTGGCGGCGGCCGGCTGATAGCGTGCTACACGGCACGTGGCTCCCCGCACACGTGTCGCCTGACAGGCACGCCGCTCGTGCTGTGCGGCACGGGCGGGAGCAACGGCAGAGTCGCGGCCAGGCGTGTTTCCGGGGCGTGGTCGGAGTCGGCTGTAGCCGGTCCGCTTCCGTCCTGCATTGGCTGTTCGTATGCTGTGGACGTGTCCCCGAGAGGTCCGGCGTCCACGGGAGGCTCATATTCGACATCGCGAGCGGAGACCAGTAGCGCTCCCTGTTTTCCTGAGAAGCGAATATAGACCAGGGCCCGTCGGACAACCGCCGCCAGCCGCAGACAGGTCGTGACTGAACGACCGTGACCAGTCTGCGGCAGTGCCGGAGGGTATCGAGCCCTGTGTTCACCAGTAGGGGTATGTAAGCAGTAGGGCAGAGGCAGCTAGGCAGGAGGGCTAGCAAAGACCTGACGAGGAGTAAAGTCAAGGCTCTGTCCTTCATGCGGCCTACCTGGGCAGGCCATCAGGAGTGCCGCGATATGGCCGAGCTCTGGTCCTCGCATACGGGTACCTGGGCAGCAGTATCCCCTGTTGGGGGGGGGGGTGTCTGGCCTCTGTGCAGAGTACCTGTGGAGGGCATCAGGTGCCCGCGGCCGGCTCTGTCATCGATCCTGGACCAGAGCGGCCCTCTGGTTCAACTGGCGCGGCGCCGGCCATCTCGCGGCCGCCCGCCCAGCCGGCCGGCCCGGCTGGGCTGGGCGTCCTCGCGCCGCGCGCTGCCCGATCGATAGGCCCGGCGCCCTGTGTCGCCCGGCCGGCTGACGGCGGCCGCAGTGGCGCGTACCGGCCGCCACGTGCCGCACTACCGCACGTGGCGCCCGTGGACCGTGCCGCGCCCCGTGTATACAGCCCGTGTGATCGTGCCGCAGCCGAGGACGGAGAGCCGGTCACCAGCCGGCGGCGTCAGACGGTAGGTGTCGTGAAGCGGCCGCCGAGTCAGCGGCGGCGTCCTCCACCAGCGGGGGCTGCCGCTGACGGCTGAGGGTGGGACGCGGACGCTGAAGTGGCGGCGGCGGCGGAGACGGCCGCCTTTGTCCCCGTCGGCGGCTGATTAGTCGTCTGCCGCTGTCAGCTGCTGCCAGCGAGCTGCCGAGCCCTCCTATCGCCGTCTCCGCCGGCTGTTGTGCCGACGTCGCCGCGCCGCGTTTTCAGTCGGCCGCCCGGCCGTCGGCTTTTGTCCGCCGCCGCTGGTGTTGGGCCGCCGCCCGCCGCCCGCCGCTGGCCGTTTGGCGTCTGTCTTTGTTGACGGCCGGCGCTGTGTGCGCTGGTCTGATCGGGTCCGGGCCGCAGTCGACTGTCACTACCCGCTGCTGCCGGCAGGAGATGTCGCGACGTGACGTCATCTGGCGGCGCTCCGCTGGTGACGTCACAGCGGAGACCGGTAGTGGCGCTCGCGTGGCGATCGTGTCAGACGTGTACCGGCAGCACGGGGCAGGTGTGCGGAGCGGCTGGAGCACGCTGTGGCGGGCCGGAACCGTTGCCGGTGGGGCAGGATGGGGGGGGAGGCGTAGTCTGTGTTTTCCCTCGATTGTCAGTGAGCCGTGTCTGGACCGCCGGTACAATGTTCCGCTGTCATGCCCCGGCGTCATGACGGCGGTGTTGTTTGCTGTGTGCAACTGGCTGTACACTGCACAGCCAGTGTTTTGGCTATTAGCCGGCCCAATGTAACGGTCAGCTGTCTGTGCCGCCTCACCGGGCCTGGATCGCGTGGCTGGCCGGGCTGAAGAAACGCCGCCTCACTAGCCGCCTGAGCGATTAATTAGTGTTCGTCTATCGTTGGATCAGTGCGGCTCCATTTGTATGACGCTCCTCATTGGTGGACAGCAGACCGTCCAGCCGATATACCAGGCCCCGGCAATAATGAGCTGGAGTGATATCTCACGACTGTCGCATCGCGGAGCCCTCTCTGTATGTTGTGGTACGAGTTACGACCGACCGGCAACGCGCTGCTCCATATTGCTAGCTGGCTCGACAGTCTGACCCACTCTGGAGATGGCATGGTTCACGGTTTTCAATTAATTCCGGCTTTTCGATATCACGGATGTTTTTTGTTGCTTTTGTAACATATTTTAGTTTTTGATACGCACATGAAAATGATAAATATTAACTTTTTATTCAATTAACGTCTTAAAACAGCTTACTTTTGTCGGCTTATTTGTATTACTTATACGGAAGCCATCATGTGAATTCTGCAGCGTGTTTATTGTTTATGATGTGTGCATTCTAGGAGCTTGGTTATAGGACACATCCTCTGTTATGAGTCTGGAGAGATGCTCTGTTCCAGGGCACTATACTCTGTTTCTAGCTGATTGCTTTCCATTGCTTCCGGACTTTTATATCGGGTAGTAATATTAGTTTCTGGGAGACATTATTGGCAATAACTTAGTGACACTGTTGGACGTCGGTTTTCGCTTTTCCGAGTATTGGTTTTGACTTTGGAACTTCCGTGGGCATGTTTTTTTTGCGGCGCGGGGATGACACCATTTCTGGGTAGTACGAATATCAGGTGTTGTGGCGCCGTCATTATCTGGTCTGATGTATGCCGACGGGCGGCGGTTTGGGTCGTCATGCTACGTTCCGGTGTGCCACTGTCGCAGGTTGTGGTGACACCCAAGCCGACCCATCACACCACTGAGCCTCGCCGGGTAGATGATGTGTCGGCAAATGTAAAAGGTCAAAATTACTGCAATTCGTATATTGGAATCAGAACAGCTGATGTATTTTCTTGTTGAAAACTTTTGACTTCCGCAGGTCCCATAGAGCTATTGGACCTATGAACAGATATTGAATCCTAATGAACAGATATTGCAACTCATGTTTACGCGTGCCTTTGGAAACTCTTCCAAAGGCACGCGTAAACATGAGTTGCAATATCTGTTCATTTTGTTCAACGCTCTCCCGAAGTGCCGGAACAAAGCCTGCTCTGCCCTGTCATTTTGACCTTTTCGCCTGTGCGTGCTGGACAGGCGGACAAATTGCCCTCCATTTCCGTCCCGTGCCCATCCGCCGTCTGTCGGCAGCGTCCGTCTGCCCCGACGGCGCCGTACGCTTAGCAGCTGCGGTGGCCGTACCCGGGCAAAATCATTATCACAACCTCCTGCCATGTGTGCGTCCTGGTACTTCTCTCTGGACAGATCCCCTGTCCGCGTCTGTGGCCGTGTCGTCTCCCCGGCCAGTTGCTGGTGTTGAGCCCCCCGTCCCGTGTTATGTATGCACGTGTCGCTTTGGTAACTCTGGTGTCACTCCTCCATCTGCTTATGTGTCCATGTCTACATCTGTAGAGTCATCGCACGTATTCCTGGGTCTTGTCCACTTCCAGTGTTACTTGGTCTGAGCTGGAGGAAGCTAAACACTACGTAGTGATTAGGAGAACTGAACACTACGATCAGGCGACTGCGTAATATGCATTGGCGAGGGGAGATTGCGTGGGCGATGCTGTCGTTTCGACTAAAATGATTGCCTACTCTAACAAGATGCAGGAAACTGATGACGATCTCAGTGGAGAATCCAACTTGCCGGGGACAACTGTACCTGGTCTGCAGAGCTGTCCACGTCTGTGTCGCTCCTCTGCCGGCCGGTGAGACGCTGAAAGGGGGCGAGATTGGGGACAACTGTAGCTGGTCTGCAGAGCTGTCTACGTCTGTGTCGCTCCTCTGCCGGCCGGTGAGACGCTGAAAGGGGGCGAGATCCGGGACAACTGTAAAGCTGGTCTGCAGATGGACTGTCTACGTCTGTGTCGCTCCCTCTGTGCCGGCGGTGAGACGCTGACCGCGGTGGTTTGGGAGTGTCGCTCGCGTGGCTAGTCTGTGGTCGCTCCTCTGCCGGCAGGTGAGACGCTGAAAGGGGGGCGAGATCCGGGGCAACTGTACCTGGTATGTAAGAGCTGTCTACGTCTGTGTCGCTCCTCTGCCGAGCCGGTGAGACCGCTGCAAAGGGAGCGAGAATTGGGGAAAACTGTAAGCTGGTTCTGCAGAGCTGTCCTACGTCTGTGTCGCTCCTCTGACCGGCCGGTGAGACGCTGAAAGGGGGCTGGGTCCTGCAGAGCTGTCTAGTCTGTGTCGCTCCCTGCTGGCGGCGTGAGACGCTGAAGGGAGCGAGATTGGGGACAACCTGTAGCCTGTCTGCAGAGCTGTCTCGTTGTGTCGCTCCTCTGCGGCCGTGAGACGCTGAAAGGGAAACGAGATTGGGGAACATGTAGCTGGTCCTGCAGAGCTGTCTACGTTCTGTGTCGCTCCTCTGCAGGCCGGTGGAACGCTTAAAGGGGCCTGGTCCTGCAGAGCTTGGGCTACGTATTGTCGCTCTCTGCCGCCGTGAGACCGCTGAAAGGGCCCTGGTCTGCAGAGCTGTGGCTACGTCTGTGTGCTCCTCTTGCCGGCCCGGTGAGACGCTGAAAAGGGGGGCACTGGTCTGCAGAGCTTGGCTACGTTGTGTGCTCCTCTGCCGGCCGGTGAGACGCTGAAGGGGGCCTGGTCTGCAGAGGTGTGGCTACGTCTGTGTCCCGCTCCTCTGCCGGCCGGTGAACGCTGAAAGGGGGCTGGTCTGCAGAGCTGTGCTACGTTGTGTCGCTCCCTTGCCGGCCGGTGAGTACGCTGAAAGGGGGCCTGGTCTGCAGAGCTCAGTTGCTACGTCCTGTGTGCTCCTCTGCGGCCGGTGAGACGCTGAAGAAGGGGCCTGGTCTGGCAGAGCTGTGGCTACGTCGTGTGCTCCTCTGCGCGGCTGAGACGCTGAAAGGGGGCCTGGTCCTGCAGAAGCTGTGGTTACGTCTGTGGTCGCTCCTCTGCCGGCCGGGTGAGACGGGGCTGAAAGGGGCCTGGTCTGCAGAGCGTGGCTACGTCATGTGTCGCTCCTCTGGCCGGCCGGTGAACCTGAAAGGGGCCTGGTCTGCAGAGCGTGGCTACGTCCTGTGTCGCTCCTCTGCCGGCCGGTGAGACGCGAAAGGGGGCATGGTTCTGCAGAGCTGTGAGCTACGGTCTGTGTCGTCTCCTCGCGGCCCGAGTGAGACGCTGAAAGGGGGCCTGGGTCTGCCGAGCTTGTGGCTACGTCTGTGTCGCTCCTCTGCCGGCCGGTGAAGACGGCTGAAAGGGGGCCTGGTCTGCATAAGGAGCTGTGGCTACGATGTGTCGCTCCTCTGCCGGCCGGTGAGACGCTGAAGGGGGCCTTGGTCTGAGAGCTGTGCTAACGTTGTGTCCGGCTCCTCTGCCGGCCGGTGAGACGCTGAAAGGGGCGAGATCCGGGGACAACTGTAGACCTGGTCTGCAGAGCTGTCCGTACCGTCTGTGTAGCTCTCTGGCCTGGCCGGTGAGACGCTTGAAAAGGGAGCGAGATTGGGGACACTGTAGCTTGGTCTGCAGAGCTTGTCTACGTCTGTTGTCGACTCCTCTGCCGGCCGGTGGACGAAGCTGAAAGGGGCGAGATCGGGGACAACTGTAACCTGGTCTGGGCAGAGCTGTCTCGTCCTGTGTCGCTCCTCTGCCGGCCGGTTGAGCACGCTCGAAAGGGGCGAGATTCGGGGAGCAACTGTACCTGGGTCTGCACAGAGCTGTCTACGTCTGTTCGCTCCTGCTGCCGGCCGGTGAACCGCTGAAGGGGCGAGTCGGGGACAACTTGGTAGCTGGTCTGCAAGCTGTGGCTACTCTGTTGTCGCTCCTCTGCCGCCGGTGAGACGCTGAAAGGGGGCTGGTCTGCAGAAGCTGTCCCCTACGTCTGTGTCGCCTCCTCTGCGGCCGTTGAGACGCCTGAAAGGGGGCGCGAGACTCCGGGGACAAACTGTACCTGGTCTGCAGAGCTGCTCTACGTCTGTGTCGCTCTCTGCCGGCCGGTGGAGACGCTGAAAGGGGGCCTGGTCTGCAGAGCTGTGGCTAAACGTCTGTGGTCGCTCCTCTAGCCGGCCGGTGAGACGCTGAAAGGGGGCTGGTCTGCAGAGCTGTGGCTACGTCTTGGCGGCTCCTCTCCGGCCGGTGAAGAGCTTTGAAAGGGGCGCTGGTCTGGCAGAGCTTGTGGCTACGTCGTGTGCTCCTTCTGCCGGCCGGTGAACGCTGAAGGGGCCTGGTCCTGCAGAGCTGTGGCTACGTCTGTGTCGCTCCTGCTGCGGCCTGTGAGACGCTGAAAGGGGCCTGGTCTGCAGAGCTGTGGCTTAGCGGTTCTGTGTCGCTACTCTGCCGGCCGGTGAGACGCTGAGGGGGCCTGGTCTGCAGAGCTGTCTACGTCTGTGTCGCTCCTCTGCCGGCCGGTGAGACGCTGAAAGGTGGCGAGATTATACCCGAGGGACGCCGGGACCGGTTCGCTTGAGGTTACCGCTCCAAGATTGCTTGGCGAGAACGGCCTTTTCTCTGAGCTCATCACCCGCCTGCTCGGGGATAATCAGTAAGATGGAGGGGGAGTGAAGACGGCCGGCCGTCCGTCCGCCAGCGCCGCCAGCGCCGCTGTGCTTATAAACGACGTGTTCGGCTGCGTGGCAGCGCGCCTCCACAGAGCTTTAATCATTCAGCGCGGTGGCATTGGTGGCCGGGGTGTGGCCGGCCTTCTGACTTGCACTGGGTAACATTGTGTGCGGCGGGACAACAAGGCTGACCGCGTGGTTAGGGAGAACGGACAGGATTGCAGCGAGGCGGGACAGTGGGGTGACCGCGTGGTTAGGGAGAACGGACAGGATTGCAGCGAGGCAGGACAGTGGGGTGACCGCGTGGTTAGGGAGAACGGACAGGATTGCAGCGAGGCGGGACAGTGGGGTGACCCGCGTGGTTTAGGAGAACAGAACAGGCATTGGCAGCGAGGCAGGCAGTGGGGTGACCGCGTGGTTAGGAGAACGAACAGGATTGCAGCGAGGCAAGGACATGGGGTGACCGCGTGGTAGGGAGAAACGAAACAGGTTTGCAGCGAGGCAGGAACAGTGGGGTGAACCGCGTGGTTAGGGGAGGACAGGATTGCAGTGCGAGGCAGGACTGGGGGGAGGGGTCGGAGGCGGGGAGGATGTTCTCGGCTGTCCGTTCAGCATTACCAAGGTTCAGGTCCGTCGGCATGCAAGGAGAGACGGCTAGACGCCGTCGGTCGCGCAGAGTGACTGGGTCTCGTTCGGCGCGCGTGGCTTGCCAGGCAGAATAGGGGGGCCTACTGAGAGAAGGGAGCGAGGCTACACAGAGAGAGAGAGCCAGGCTGTATGTACCAGGATGGACGTGGGGAAGGGGGAGTGCACAGCTGCCACCTGGCCGTTACCGCAGGATTATGAAGGTCGGTGGCATCGGCGGTGTGGAGTGATCGTTAGTGGCTGCCCGCGCCGTGCCGGACTGCGGGCTCTCACCTGGCGATTACAGAGCCCACCTGCGGTCCTCCCCGCGGTCCTCCCCGCGGCACTCCCTACAGCCCTCCCGGGTCCATGCCCGCGGCATCTACAGCCCTCCCCGCGGCACTCCCTACAGCCCTCCCTACCCCCCCCCCCTGCTGTTCCCCTCGCTTCATCGACCTGCCTCCTTTGCGCTGTTGTGAATTGTGATGTGTTTGTGCTCTAGGGGTGAACTATGGCAATCGAACAATGACTCACTTCGGAATAGCTCGAGTGAGCTGGAAACCACGCCTGGTCAATGGTCATCTAGCAAACAGTTTGAATGCGGTGTCGTGCTTTGTGGTGCCCCGCTTTCCCCTTGCTTACTGAGAATGAACAGCAGTGCTTTGTATTTTTGTAGCCCCAAAATATACCCGTGTATGTATGCATGTCTTGCCCATGACAATTGTGCTGGTAAGCCCTCTGCAAGCCCAATACAAATTGACGGCTGTAGCAGGCAGGTTAGCAATCAGAGCTGATACATGTGGTCGTTGCCATGTGGCGGCTATCACCGAACAGGTGTGGCCGCGGCTGGGCTCGGCTGACCTTTCTACCCGGCCGAGGCGGCTGCAGCCGGGTCAGAGGTCACAACCCCATCGGTCACGACTGTGTCACGAGCGACGGCGTCACGTTATGTGACGTGACGTGCCCTGGTGTGACGTACCCTGACGTACCGTGGCGTGCCGTGCCTCCGCCGCTGACCTGGCGGCTGAGCTGTGCGGTCCATTTGTAACTTCCGCCGGTGTGGCGGCCGTGGGTGGTCCGGCGCGGTACCGTGTCAAGACAGAGCGGCTGCAGCTCCACAAACAAGCCCGACTGAGAGGCACCTGAGGTGCACTGCACCGCCACCCCTCTGCAGTTCGGTGCCGCCCCTCTGGACAGCGCCGGCTGTGTGTCGGTGTTTTGTGCCGCTCGGCGTTGTGTTGTCTCGACTGCACGTCAGTATGCGTTGTGGCTGCCCATCTGTAGGATGCGGTGAGGCCGCCCAGCTCGTCTGAGCTGTGACAGCTCAGCCGCGCTGCAGCCGCTCAGCTCTGGTAGCGTGGCTGCGGCAAGCTCGACTGTTTACGGCAGCCAGCTCTGGGAGTGGCGCTCTCGGCTGTTGACAGCTCGGGGGGTGTCGTGGACTCTGCCGGCGGGGTGTCGTGACCGTCTGCCCGGCGGGGTTGGTCGTGAACCTCTGCCCGGGCGGTGTGTCGTGACCTCTGCTCCGGCGGTGTGTCCGTGACCTCTGCCCGGTGGTGTGTGTGACGCTCTGCCGGCGGTTGTGTCGTGACGCTCTGCGCGGCGGTGTGTCGTACTCTGCGGTGGTGTGTCGTGACCTCTGCCCGGGGGGTGTCGTGACTCTGCCCGGCGGGGTGTCGTGACCTCTGCCCGGCCGGGGTGTCGTGACCTCTGCCGCGGTGTGTCGTGACTCTGCCGGTTGGTGTGTGTGACTCTGCCCGCGGGGGTCGTGACCTCTGCCCGGCGGGGTGTCGTGACCTCTGCCGGCGGGGTGTCGTGACTCTGCCCGGCGGTGTGTCGGACTCTGCCGGGGTGTGTCGTGCCCTTTGCCCCGGCGGTGTGTCGTGACCTCTGCCGGCGGGTGTCGTGACCTCGCCGGCGGGGTGTCGTGACCTCTGCCTGGCGGTGTGTGTGACTCTGCCCGCGGGGTGTCGTGACCTCTGCCCGGCGTGTGTCGTGACCTCTCCCGGCGGGGTGTGTGACCTCTGCCCGGCGGTGTGTCGTGACCTCTGCCCGGCGGGGTGTCGTGACCTCTGCCCGGCGGTGTGTCGTGACCTCTGCCCGGCGGGTGTCGTGACCTCTGCTCGGCGGGGTGTCGTGACCTCTGCCCGGCGGGGTGTCGTGACCTCTGCCCGGCGGTGTGTCCTCGTTGAGCCGTTGAGCCGTGTCGGAGCCGCGGCCGGCTGTCTGCCGATGACGTTTGACACAGATGACGTCAGCACGGCGCCGTCATCCCAGCACCGCCGATCTGAACTGACAGCTCCGCCTGTAGCGACTGAACTCTGGCGACACCAGAGCAGAGCCCTGAGCTGGGAATAGGACTGGCGGGTGGCTGTGCAATGGGCTGGCTGAGTGACGGGACTCCGCTGCTGTACCGTCCGACCCTGTCCGAGGCCCTGCTCGGTCCTCCCCGACACTGTCCCGCAGGGCCGTGCTCGTCACTCCCTGGCCCTGTCCGAGGCCCTGCTCGTCTCTCCCTGTCCCCGCAGGGCTGTGGCTCGTCACTTCCCGGCCCTGCTTCGCTCTGTCGCAGGGCCGTGCTCGTCACTCCCCGGCTGCTGGTCTCCCTTGTCCCGCAGGGCTGTGCTCGTCATCCCGGCTGCTCGGTCCCTCGTCCCTGTCCGCAGGGCCGTGCTCGTACTCCCTGGCCTGTCCGAGGCCCTGCTCGGTCCTCCCTGTCCGCAGGGACCGTGTCGTCACTCCCGCCTGCTCGGTCCTCCCCGACACTGTCCCGCAGGGCCGTGCTCGTCACTCCCTGGCCCTGTCCGAGGCCCTGCTCGGTCCTCCCCTGTCCCGCAGGGCTGTGCTCGTCACTCCCCGGCCCTGCTCGGTCCTCCCCTGTCCCGCAGGGCCGTGCTCGTCACTCCCCGGCCCTGCTCGGTCCTCCCCTGTCCCGCAGGGCCGTGGCTCGTCACTCCCGGCCTCTCCGGTCCCCTCCCCTGTCCGCAGGGCGTGCTCGTCACTCCCTGGCCGCCTGTCCGAGGCCCCTGCTCGGTCCTCCCGTCCGCAGGGCTGTGTCGCACTCCCCGGCCCTGCTCGGTCCTCCCCTGTCCGCAGGGCTGTTGCTCGTCACTCCCCGGCCCTGCTCGGTTCCCTGTCCCGCAGGGGCCGTGCTGTACCTTGTCCCCGCCCTGTCGAGCCCTGCTCTATCCCCGGCCTGTCGCAGGGCGTGCTCGTTCACTGCCCGGCTGTCCGAGACCCGCTCGTCCTCCCGGCCCTGTCTGAGCCCTGCTCGTCCTGTCGGCCCTGTCCGGGCCCTGCTCGGTCTCCCGGCCCTGTTCCGAGGCCTGCTCGTCCTCCCGGCCCTGTCCGAGGCCCTGCTCGGTCTCCCCGCCCTTCGAGGCCCTGCTCGGGTCCTCCCCGGCCTGTCAAGGCCCTGCCGGTCCTCCCCGGCCCTGTCTCGCGAGGTCCCTGCTCGTCCTCCCTGGCCCTGTCCGCGGCCCTGCTCGGTCCTCCCGGCCCTGTCCGAGGCCCTGCTCGGTCCTCCCCGGCCCTGTCCGAGGCCCTGCTCGGTCCTGCTCGGCCCTGTCCGAGGCCCTCTCTGATCACCACACGTCAGTCACGGCCGTCAATACCGCCTGATGGCGCCATATACGGCCGTCCTGAGATCAGCGCCTCTCGAGCTGTTGCGACACTGCAGTCGCGGTGCCTGAGGAGGTGTGTCGCGCCGCGGCGCTGGATGCTGCTTTATGGCGCCGTTTGACAGCCGGAGACGGCTGGGATGAGCCGACGATGCTATCCGTTGTTTAGGTGACGTCACTGGTCCGCGATGAGGTCGACATGTTACCGGGCAGAGCGGCCGGGCGGGGAGAGGCAGGCTCATAACTCGCGCCGGTATCATATGCATCGTGCCGTCCGGACCAATAAGTCACACCTTCCAGACGCCTGACGTCGTCAAGTGGCGGGTCTGCCTGGGCTGGCTGCCTCGCAGCGCGGCGGCTGGCGGGGAAATAGACGAGGGACGGGGAGGAAGGAGAGGAGCTCCTCCCCTCTTCATACCGGTTCGTGAGGCATCATCCGCCACCCACGCCTCGTAGTTCCCTGTCTGGCCGCAGCCGGGCAAGAGCCGTTTGTGGAAGCCATTACCATGTTTCGCTGAATATCCCCGTCTGGCCGGGTTACGGTGAAGGAGGGTCACCAGCGTGGGTCGTGGTAATGCCTCAGCGGACCGGAATGGACCCTTGTCTGGTGTGTGGGCTGGGTCGCTGCCCGCGGGGGCAGAGGACACGCGACACGGTGGCTGTCGGCGGCAGGCGCCGTCCAGTGCGTGTCACCGCTTTTTACCCCCACCGACCGCCATCACGCCGATTGAATTGCACCGCGCCGCGCCCGCCGCGCCCGCCGCCGCTCCGGCCGCCGCTGGTAGCCGGAGCGGGCGTCTTTTTGCGGCGCTTCTTTGCGGCCGCCGGTCGGTGTCTGGTCGGATGTTGTCTCTGTGACCAGGCTGTGTATCGGCGGTGGCGGCGGCCGTGGTTCGGAGCGGATTGACCAGCCACTGGGGACGGTGGGTCCGGCGCCGGACAGCTCGGCAGCCGGTCTGCCGTCCAAATTTGGCCGCCGGACGGTCCAGTTAAGGCGGCGGGATGCCGAATCTGTCGACAGGCCAGCCGACTGGCCAGCAGCGGCCGCCGCCGGTCTGATTGAATGAGTTGGTGGTGGGCGGCGGTGGTCGCGGCGTGGGCTGCCCGGTCGTCCGCCGTCCGCCGTGCGCCGTGCTCGGGTGCGTTTGTGTGGCCCCTGTTTGGTGTTGTATTCCTTACCTGAGCTGCCGGTGATCGCTGATTTGTATTTTACACCTGCCCAAACGTGCGTCAGGGCTGACGAGTGGCTGACGACTTACGACTTACGACTTCCGAACAGCCACTGATGGCTGATAACTGACAATGATGGACAGCCGTCTGTTGACCGGCGGCTGACAGGCGCTCTTCTCCTGTGTTGCAGCGGTGGTGAGGAGACCGGTCTGTGGCACGTGGAGACGCCGCCGCAGCAGGGAGCCACCATGGCCTCGGACAGGTCGGCCTACTACTCCTACACGGACTCCCCCGGCAGCCAGTTCATCAAGGTCAGTGGTATCCAGCGTCAATGGGTCACACCTCTGATCGTAACTAACGGCGAGGCCGCTGCAGGTGTGGCACAAGGACACCGCTTATTCGTCGGCCATCGTTATTTATATCGAGTGAAAAGTTGGGCAGCCCGATTCCGGATACACATTTCGACACATTTGATACTTTGATACATTTGATACATTCGATAAACAGTTCGATATTTCGATACATTCGATCACATTCGATACATTCGATACATTCGTCAAAATTGTATTGTTCGCAGCCGACTATAAATATGTCGAATGCAATTCATCGAATGAATCGGCCACAAACATAACACATTTTGCGAATTTATCAAATGTGTCGAATCTCTGGAGTCGGCTGGGAAAAGTGTCGTTTCGGCGAATGTATTGAATGCATGAAATATCTCTAGTCGCCTGAGAACAATACCATTTTGATAAATGTATCGAATGTGTCGAATTTCTCAAGTCAGGCATGTCTCTTCATATACATGCGAATGTATCGGATGTCTCGAATCGTCTGCTAACATTTCACTCGTTATTTATATCATTCACTACCAATCTAGTTTAATACGTGCCTGACAGCACGTGCTTTATTGGTTGTATTCGTTCATACAGACTGTGCGAACGGTTTATTATTTATGTAAGTGAACCTCATTGGTTCATGACCCATTCATTCAGATTGTCGCGCCATTGCCGATCCCAAGATTAGCCTCCCTTGAGATGTAGATACTGCAGGGAATGTTATCAGTTCTCGGATCGGTTAGTGCTGATACTGGTATTCTCGGATCGGAAGTATGCGACTCTGGGACCACATAGCTGAGGCACGTGTTTACTTTTCTCGTGAACCATGGTGACGTGCTCAAGTCGAATGAATTATAACGGCTTAGATCTGAGCCCCTGATACGATAGCGAGACAGGGAAGGTTTTATAGATGTCCGAGGGAGTGTAGTCTTTGTTCTGTTGACATCGGGAGACGTGGTTCGGAAGTTCGGTCTTGTTTCTTAATTATAATCCGACGGAAGTAGAGACGGCACATCCTGTTTATCTTTCCTCTCATTTGCCTGCTCTTCTTTCTTCATTCTGCCCGCTTCCGCTCATGCCAGTATTTCAAGTCAGTATTTTATAACTCTTTTCACTTGCTTTACGATCTAAGACGATAATTTTTCATATTCGTGTTGTGAACACATTACACTGGCTACCTTATATTCGTGATTCGGGCCCATTGTGACCAGGCGGTAAAACTTGCGGTATCAAGTCATCAGCTCATAAACTCCACACATTAGCGCCTTTCACGCAGTCGGCCGGCTCTCTCTCTGGATAGATCAGCAGATGGAGTGAGATACCATCTAAGTGTCGGTCGGCCGCCTCCGGTCGGCTCAGCTCAGCTGTCTCTGCCTGCAGCTCTGGTCCACCCGGTAGTCTGTCTCAGCAGTGAATGGCTGACGCTCTGTTACTGTCTGTACCGCTACTGCACACCGGTGGCGCTGGTTTTCCTGGGACCGGACCGGGCGGGGCGGGGTCAGTAGTCTCACGGCTCCCTACACACGCCTTATGCAGCCAGCCGCCTCTCGGCCCGATAACTGGCCGACCGGGTCCGGTATAATCTGGTCCGATCCCGGCTCAGACCTCCAGCGCCCACACGGCGACTGACTGACTCGGGAGCGGGGCGGGCCACGCCACTCAGCACCACACCTCCGCCGCCGCCCGGCCGTCACCGCCTGGCCGTGGGAGGCAGACAGCCGCCCGCAGAGTCGGCAGATCTGAAGATAATCACCGAGGATGATAACCGGCCAGTTATACGCAGAGAGGAGAGTCTATAATGCTATTGCGCTGGAAATAAGGAGCGACTCGTTGGAGTGGGCTGTGCGATAGCACGGCCAGTTGTTGTTTGGTGTTTGATTTAACTAATAAGGCGTTGGATACAAATTATAAAGTTAATTGAAACACTTGTGCGCCCATAAGCCTCAATTATCATCATTATTGAAACACTCGTTAAATAAACTTAAGTTATCAATATTATCCGATCTACATTATGCGAGACATAGTTTTCTCTTCTAATGTGCTGTATTCCTCGGCTTTCGTGACCTCTGACCAGCACTGTTGATTGTCAGAGAGCAGAGGCCTGCTCACTGCTCACTGTTCAGTGCATATATCGCGTCCAGTTGACCTGCAGAACGGATTCAAACTCATGTTGATGACCTGACGCTGTTGGCCGACTGCGTCCGGGACAGACTTTCGAAGCAAGTTAGCAAAAGATTGTCTTCCGTGATGGCAGCCGTGCTCTGCATCTCAGCTCAAAGTTGACGGCGACGCTCGGCTCTGGTGATGGCGGGTCGGACCGTATTTTCCGGGCCATCGCGGAGCGTTGGCGGGCGCTGGCGGGCGCTGGCGGGCCCCATTCATCAGTTCCGCCGGGCCGGAGAGGCGACGACCGGGCCGATATTGGGTGGCGTCTCTCGGACGGCGAATATCTGATGGTGCGCTGTCACCGCCTCCGCGCCGGCCGGGTTGGACGGGTTCAGAGTGCAGGGCAGACCGGAGAAATGGGGGGCCGTGACGCCGCCCGATAGACGGAAATTGACCGGCGATATTATGGTGATTTACTGGGTCGATGTTCGGGATGTAGGCAAGATAAGGACAGTGGGAGTTTTACGAGATACTAGTTTGGTTTTGACCATCGTTCTTTTGTTTGGTAGGTTGCAGAGGAGCTCCTCTACAGCATCTGAGTTTTCGATGAGATGCTAGTTTGGCATTGACTAATGACTATGTTCCATTGTTCGGAAGGAACTCGGCTATGTATAGGAGCCCGACTGACTCGCCGTTTTCAGCTGAGCGCGTGTGTCCGTGACTGCAGTGTCGGTCGTTAGCTATTCAGTGGTGCCGGCAGACGCGGTGCGTCCCACGTGTACGCCCCGGACAGGTGACTCGCCGCTGACACTGCTACTCCGTCCCGATTTCCACAGAAGTCGGCACACGCGTCCGACCAGAACCGGTTCGCCAAGAAGGAGCAGCCGCCGCCAGAGTTCAACGTAAGTCGAACTCGGTCCGGCTCGGGTGTCCTGCTGCCTTGACGTCAAGGTCTGCTGCTGACGTGTGGCCGGCGAGGCAGTAATGTAGTACACTGCACACAGAGCCGCCCGCGTCTCACAAGTGGCGCACAGTTAGAGCCGATCGCTGCTGAACCAGGCCGCCCGCCGGCAGTCGCTGGTTCTCGTCAGCGGTGACACTGGCACGTGGACCGGGGCGGGGAGCGGGCACCACTTACGGTAGGTGACGTGTGAGGCGAGCGAATGGTCAACACTATGTATGATGACGGGCAGTGCGGCGTGTTAGTAATTTGCGCTGTGATTAAAAGGCCTGCAGTGAGATGGTGTTGAGCGCTGGAGCACGTCTAGCTGCTATTTTGCTTACATAATAGAAGGTCTTAAGAGGACGATTATCACTTCTTGGTGCTAATTTGTCTCGCATGCAACAAGACGGCCGAGCTATCTAGTTTGTCCTATTTGTGCTGGTTGAGCTCAGCCATGCGTCACCAGCTTTGTATATTCAAGTCTTAGCCTTTTCCTGTATCGGTGGCTACACCGGGCCTGCTGTGCTCCAGGATCCGGCGATGCTATGTTACATGTATGTGTGTGTGGGGGGGTTGAGCTTCCTTGCCAGTCGCCACCTCTCAGCTGGCCGTGGGTGAGTCAGAAGGAACGCCGCGGTCGACTCACCTCCTCGCCGGCCGGCCGGCCGCCTGCCGCTGCCCAGCGCTGTGACGGCCATCATTCCCGCCGGCTCCTCGCTGTGGTAGGGACAGCTCCTGAAGGCGGGCTGAAGAGAGGGCAGCCGGAAGACGGGAGGGGGAGTGGGCAGACTGCTACTGACGACACCGCCGCCACCACCAGCCGCCGGCGACTGAGATTGGCTGGTCAGCGCCGCTGTCACGGCCGCTAACTAGCTGTCCCGCTCAGCTGACCGGTGGACTGAGGACGGCAGCTGTCAGTGGGGCCGCAGTCGGT
>VOPJ01011540.1:0-19956 GCA_014673585.1 Semibalanus balanoides
ATTGCATCCGCAGGGAATCCGATGAAACCTGAGAAATAGTGGTGGTAAACCAAACTGTGACGCTATCACACCACTAAAAAGTGCTCTCCATGGCGTGATAAGAACACACAAAAATGGAAGACATTTATCTAGCACAGCTGCCACAGTAAAACAATACAAGCACACGTAAGCACATCTAACACACAGCACAGAGCACGCACACAAATCAAAATAATAACCACAAATCACATTTTTACTAAACCGAATCGACGAACGTAAAAAGCATGAAATGTTGTCAAACACGGCAGCAGAATTTGCCAAATCAAAGGGTACTTAAATCGTTCGTTCCTATATAATCTGAGAGTTGATGGACCTTCAACTAAACCACTTGGTTCCCTGCGGCGGGTGGCTAGCTGGGTCCGACTGACTACCGACCCTTCACCACTGAGACATAGCGGGTGAACGGTCACCGCGTTCACACGTCACGTGACAGGACACTCAGCCGGCCAGCCGCGACACTCACGATGCCGCCACAATAGCAAACAGTCGCGCGACAATATCCACCAGTGCACAGATTAAAAGGAGCAGGCAGCTGCAGCGGCGACTCTGCCGGGCGGCGGACGGCCGAGCCACAGCGGTACAGTGCTGAAACGCATGCGACGCCGCGAGACAGTCCAGCGAGCAACGGCTACTCAACGCTAACATTCCATTCCGATCACGATCAATGACATTCCTGAAAATACATTGGATAGTATTCAAAATATTAAGCATCCATGAACAAACCTAGCTATATATCAGCGTAGATCAAACGAGTGAATGCATAATTAAAATGTCTGTATTTATATTAATTCACCATGAGCTAAAACTGTGTGATGATTAACCGGCAGTGATAATGAAGTGCAATAATAAAAAAGGTTATGCCTCACATTGACCAGTGCATTGTTAGAGGATATAACGTACTTGTATAATATTGGTACTAGGTAGTAACATTGGAGAAAGTTCTACGCTACGTATAACAGACACAAGCGAGGCCGTACATATTTCATCACATCAAGGCTTTAACTACAAGCTAAATGTTGATATATTACAAATCAGGGTAAAACCATCAGACGTTGTGAGTGTGGTGTGTGAGAGACGAGTGTGTGTGTGTGTGAGAGAGTGAGAGAGTGAGTGCGAGTGTGTGAAGTGAGAGTGGTGAGTGAGAGAGTGTGTGTGAGTGTGAAAAAGAAGATCAGTTCCTGTCGCCTAAACTTAAAGAATGCTTCACATTAACATAATATCTTGAGTTGGAGATAGCCAACGGTGTTGATTTCATTGAAATTAAGTATTGTAGAGAGAGAGAGAGAGAGTGTGAGTGAAAGTAAATTTGAGGTTTTGGTTTTGAATCTGCAAAAATAAGGCCCTAGTGTAATTAGGTGAGTGTGAGAGAGGAGAGGTGCAGGATGTTGATGAAAGTAGACTTGTTGTGAGTGTGTGGAGGAGTGTGAGAGTGAGAGGTGAGAGTGAGTGTGAGGAGGGTGTGTGTGTGGGTCCCAAAATTCCTTCATATGACGTCCCATCAGCCCAAATACTTAAAGAACTTAGTTTTCTTCATGAAATTGGAGCACTGTTTTTGTCGAAACAAATGTCAAGAATCGTGTTCGGCAACAATTACTTCGATATTTTGGCACCACAGTGGACGGTACTTGGCCAACTTTCAGAGAAGTGAAACATTCCCTTTAAAGAATGAAACTTTGTCAGCATAATTTTGAATCACAAAGCCAGTCAGTCGCGTAACAATGAGGCAATTATATCTGACGATAATGTAATTAATGATACCCGAGTTAAGGCAACACATAATGGATGCCTGGTAACATGCTATTTCTGAATAATTTTATGTAAGCCTGGGGACAAAATCTAGCCGCTCAGTTGCCTAACATCAGTCACTGTATTGTAATTCCCACACGTAGCTGCAACACAGTTCAAACGCAAACGCATGTTTGATAGTAAAATTGCTGCTTGGCTATTAACGCCGCTTTGTCAATATTATCAACATATATATTCGCGATTAGGTCGACTCAAGGGAATAAAAATAACTTTCTAACGAACATGATGTCATAACATGATACGGCCTGTGCCTGAATTATATTTTGTAACACAACTGAGAGAGAGAGAGAAAGAGAACAGTTATCATGCTGGGATGCCTATGGAGCTGCAGCTTTGGACGGTCCGGGTGACAGCCAAACTCCGTACAAAGGTAGCGACGCAGCAGATATCAGCTGACACAGAGGCAGGCGCCAGCAGGAGGCGGCATGCACTCCGGACAGCTGAACCCCGCCTGCCAGGCCAACAACGGAGGCTTCGACGGGCCCTCCTGTACCAGCTGACGGGGCCAGAATCAGGCACAACTGCCGCTGGCGGCCACCGACACAGGGACGCCAGGGGAGGCGCACACCTCAACAGAGGCCGCGCCGTGCGGGATGCACTGCAGGCGCCGCGGGCAGACTCCATATGAGGACAGGCGCCGCGGGCAGGCTCCATATGAGGACAGGCGGCGCGGGCAGGCTCCATATGAGGAACAGGCGCCGCGGGAAGGCTCCATATGAGGACAGGCGCCGCGGGCAGGCTCCATATGAGGACAGGCGCCGCGGGCAGGCTCCATATGAGGACAGGCGCCGCGGACAGGCTCCATATGAGGACAGGCGCCGCGGGCAGGCTCCATATGAGGACAGGCGCCGCGGGCAGGCTCCATATATACGATATACTAACAGAGACAGGCACACGGAGCGGCGCGGCGGCCACACTGACGCCCACACACCCACATCGCTCGCTCGCTCTCGCTCTCTCTCGCTCTTTCTCTCTGTCTACAGGAGCCGGCGTGCCCTGGCCGGGCGGGCAGGCAGGCAGGCAGGCCACTCACCGGTAGTACTTGGGGAACACCCTACGGTGAGAGACGCGGGTCAGAGGGGGCGGCACATGCGGGGCGGGGCGGGGCGGCCGCGCGCCGTGCCGGGGTAGAGCGGAAGCCGTGACCAGGGTCGCGGGGTCATGGGGGTCACCAGTGAGGTCAGGCACGACCGGGCACCAGCGACACTGACAGGGCTTCCCTCCCGAACATGGGTCACGTGACGATACAACCTCCCGTACCGACGCATCGAGGGGAAATAGACCGCACACAGGACAGTTTTGGTGAAAAGCCAAAGCGTGCTAGGAGAAGACAAAAGACAAAAACAAACTTTCAAGGCCGGAGGTACAATTCATATTTAAGGCAAATAACACAATAAAACGGTTGGCAAAATACGAAATGTTATCGCCAGATTGACGATTATGTTTTCTGGCATAGTTTTACTAATGCAAACAAATGAAGCCGTCGTCCTTTATAAAATTGAAATGAATTCAAAAAGCTATCTAATCCGCACTGCTCTATCGAATTATTGTGTACACTGTACAGTCATGACCATATGCAATTTTCGTGTCGGCCACCATACGAAAGTCAAGCCAAATACATAAATTGGCGAGTTCTGAATATTATTGAACTTCGAAAAAGCGGGATGTCAACTATAATTATAGCCAATAAGGTAAAAAAAGTACAAATAGAGTTGCGTTTCTCAACGTGTAAGTGACAGCGGCAACAGTAAAACAGAGCCACTGAAGTATCGTTCTCGCAATCCTCTCCTGTATTCACATCGTCAGTAAGTGTCCCATTTATCCCCCCCCCCTCCCTCCCCACACCGGTCATCAACAGCAGTGTGCTCACCTGGGAGATATCTGCTTGGGGAAGTTTTGCATGTTGATCTGTTTGATTTTGTCAGCGTGCCGCTTGATCTGGATGAGCGCCGCCTCGCGGTGGATGGCTGCGTCCTCGCTGGGCACGTACACGATACTGCGGGAACGAGGGGACGGGGGGGAGAGAGGGGGGTTATGGCAGTCTACTATGGGACATACACCAGACGCGGCAGTAATACACAGTATCGAAGGGGACGCTCTTCACACAAGGCTAGGTAGAGTGGTACTACTTCTTCTGAGCCTTAATTTCGTCTTACTCACGTGCACAATGTCCGACAGACAGTTGAGCCTAGTCGTTACTCGTTAGCGTCTGAGATGAACCCCTCGCCCGTCTGACTGTCTATGATGCTGATTATTCGGGCTGCACCGACTGCTTAGTCATACGGCTTCCTACAATTCCTCCGCAATTTACCACGGACGGCAAGCATAATGGGGAGAGAGAAGAAAATAAATTGTTTGTTTATTGGGGTTTTTGGGCGCGCCGACTACTAAGGTCAATTTGCGCCCAAAGAAAATAAATGTAGAAGCTATTAAAAACAAGCAACCCAGAAACATATCATCCATCAGCTTGTTCCCTCGCCCCAACAATCGCACTGATGGTGGCGCTGGTGTTGGCGGTCGTTTGAGGCTTGAGGTCGCCTCTGCAGTCGTCCAGACTACACCACTGGCCAGTGCGCCAGTACCCACTCCGTCCATCCTTCACGCCGCCCAGCACCCGGAACCAGGCCCGCTCAGCGCGACCTTCCTTCCCGGCCCAGAGACCGGGCCAGGCGCGACACAAATCCCATTACCATTCGTCTCCTCCTATTCCCTCCCCACCGCCGAGCCGACAGGGAAGACCTGCGCGCAGCTAACCAGATAGACAGTGTCGGCGGGGCTTCACCGAGTCGTGCCGGGTGGTGGCGGCGGGCCGCGGGCGGGGGCGGACCGCTGGGTCTCGGGCGGCGGGCCGCGGGCGGGGGCGGACCGCTGGGTCTCGGGCGGCGGGCCGGGGCGGGGGCGGACCGCGGAGTCTCGGGCGGGGCGGGTCACGCGTCCCACACTCACATGATGTCGGTGCTGATGAGTTGACAGCGACGCAGCACCGCCTTGGCCTGCGCCTGCGTCACGTTGCGCATCGTCTCGTTGTTGACGGAGACGATGTAGTCTCCGGCCTTGATGGAGCCGTCACGGTGCACCGCCGAGCCGCGCGTCACTGACTTCACAGGCACACCGTTCACGCCCTTGTCCACCACCTCCACGTTCAGACCTGGTGGACGGAGAGGACAGTTTGTTCAGACCTGGTGGACGGGGGGGAGGACGGTTTGACGAATAACGTTCGGCCACCGCCTCCTTTGTGTTTATTGCATTGGCAAGACGATAATTTGTATGCTACATCAAGGCAAAATTAATATACATAACTTTTTCCATAACTAATGGAAAATGTTTGTCGAAATCAGAACTAATATTGTCGAATTTTCAGATAGAAGCTATATCGTACCAAGCTCCTCTCCGCCCTTCCTGATGCGGACAGTCATTTGCAGCTCGTCAGGCAGCGGTGGGATCTCCCCACCATACCGCAGCACGGCTGGACTGGCCGGCAGCGGAGGGTCCTGAGGTGGAGGTGGCTCCACTGCCACCGGGCGACCGCGACTCTCCCGCGGCGCCGGCGGCGGCGGCGGCGGCGGCGGGGGCGGGGGCGGCGCCGCTCCGGCGGACAGAAGCCTCTCCTGCCGGCCGGCCGGCACTGGCGCCTCCTGCGGCACAGAGCGGGGTCAGCGGACGGTGCGGCGGCGGACACTGATGAGACGCGCGACAGGTCATCACATGTCGTGCAAAACGGCATATTCGGCTTTAATTATGAGCAGAAATGACAGGGCCTGGAACCGGTGACTTCATATAAGCTGTTAATGTTCATAAAATATAATGCATGCTGCGATTTGATAAGATAAAAGAAAACCAAAGCATCCAAGAATGCTAGGTCGCTGTGATCTTTCTCGGCGGATAGGCAAATTACAGGAATACTGCAACGGCCAGCTGGTACACACCATAAACTGTTGCTGAAGAGAAAGTCACAGAGAAGATCACAGGAAAAAATCCATCACTCACCCAGCGCAGGCAATGTTCAAAGTTGACAGGCGCACATAGGAACCATGTATACCCTTACATGCAAGATGACCAAGGGAAGAACGCAGGCTGGCATTTCATTAACCGCGTCAGTATACATTATCAATGTATTGTGATCATATTCTCAGGGATCATGCATCGCACACGCATTGTTCATGCAACGTCGGTGACCATATTTTCAGCAAATTTCATATTTTAGATTTTAAACAAACATTTCAAAGTTCTTCTGTCTGTCATTTTTAGTTAATCGTGTCTATTTGATTGCAGTTGCATTCATCGATCAATTTGAGTAGTTCACTGTGGCATATCATGTCACTCTGCCAAATAACACCGAACTTGTTAAGCCACCACAGTCCACGACGTCGACAGATAGCGCACTTCACGAGCACAGAGATGCACTCCCAACACTCCCACGCAAGCGAAAGCGTCTCAGGAAGAGCTTTCTCAGCCCGGCCCTGGAACCTGTCCGCGCCTGCCACTAGCAGCTGCTAAAACAGACATATTCAGCCAGCTCAAAGTCTGTCCACTCCGAGTCTGAACCCACAGCAAAGCACACCCCCAGCGCAGCAGAGGCAGGCTATACCGACGCGTCCCCGAGTCGGCCACTGGCGGCCAGGAGGCACTGGGGAGCGAGCCAAGCGAGCGAGCGAGAGGAGAGAGCAAAGTGGCTAGGCGTCAGCCGAGATCTCCAGGCTGGCTAGCAGCTAGAAACAGACAGCGGAGCGTCAGGTGTGTCTCTGAAGATGATGATGAGGATGAACAGTCACTGACTCCACGTCAGGGAAAGCAGAGCAGAATCAGGCGAACAGGCAGGTCAAACGTGCGAGGCCAGCAGAGACCCGACAGGCGTGTTAGAGACTAGACAGTTTGACAGAAGAGAGGACATGCAAGATAATTGAAGTCCAGCCGACACAAAATGTTGTTGTTTAAGGCAACGGTGTAGAGTTATCATGCACTGCAATGTTCTGCCATCGGGAAAACCTGGCTTGATAACATTATCAACGTGCCACGTATTATTGTGAACTGAAGTTAAAGAACACGCCGACTGTTTGGTCAATGCTTATTTTGCGCCCATCATGCATCATATTACATGCGAGGAAAGTAATTAGTAAAAATTACATCAAGAAGGTGCCTATTTCAATGCACATTCTGATAGAGCCAGCTGCCTTTGATCCATCAGTGATAATCCCAGGTAAATGCGACACGAGTACTGTGAAATACCAGGGCATCAGCATTTCACTGAAAACCACTGACCGGTCCAAAGACCCGACTCCACCTCTCCAAGCCTTCCCACGTTCAAACCCAGCTTAGTACACCCACCCCGAGCTCAGCTCAGCTCACCTGTCTTATATCACTGAGATCGGCCGAGGAGAGGTCGAGAGAGTCGTCTGACTGCTGAGGTACCGGCGGCGGTGGGGGCGCCACCGGCAGCGGCGGCAGCTGCTGCAGCGGCGGCGCCTCCTCCGGCTCCAGGTTCTGTACGTCAGACACGACACAGTGGGTCATCACAGGCTCTGTGTCACACGGCGGGGGGGGGCGCCCACCGGCAGCTGCTGCAGCGGCGCCTCATCGGCTCCAGGTTTCTGTACGTTCAGACACGGCACAAGTGGGTCATCACAGCTCCTGTGTCACACGCGGGGGGGGGGCGCCACCGGCAGCTGCCTGCAGCGGGCCTCCTCCGCTCCAGTGTTCTGTACGTCAGACACGGCCAGTGGGTCATCACAGGCTCTGTGTCCACGGCGGGGGGGGGGGCGCCACCGGCAGCCCCGTGGCCAGAGGTCCACATCACAATCCATTGAGACACCCGCCGCTGCCTGGAGAGGCTGGGCCTAGCAGTACCAGCTGACAATACGATACCAACTGCAATGCTTACACGGCAGTCTCCGACAGTTGGTCGAAATGATGCTCTGCATCAGATGCGAGGATATTTGGAAACAAGTCAGGCAAGTCTGATGTTATTATTCGCCAGACAGACGCTGGGGACCCCGCCGTGGTATCCGCTCATGACGCTGTTATTCACTCAGTTCGTCATTTAGCGACCACCTGGAGACCCCGTCTCCCTCAGTAGTTGACGACTACCGCATCCTACATTTATCAGACATGCCATGTAGCCCAGCTGCGGCCATCTGCTCGCGTCGCACCTGTAGCCGGGAGATATCGGTGGAGGAGCTGGCGCTGCTGGAAGACTGCCGGTCACCATCCGCTCCCTCCAGATCAATCTCCGTCTCAGAGTGTGACGATGCCGTCAGCTCCTGGAGGACGCGACGAGACAGCGTCAGCACAGCGAGATACAGGACAGCTCATTATACACTCCACAGTAAGGCGTGGTATGGTGCTGATGATTGGCGGGTGGGGCGTTGGAGTGCTCCGACAGAGGAGTTCCAATAACATCCAGGGACTGACCAAACAAAGCATTGAACAAAACTCCGCTTGACTGAGCTTTGAAATAACAAAACAAGGTACTCGACAAACTGCTCCCTAACCAAGAAATAAAGCCGCCCTGCCTGACATCACATCACACCACGTCCAGCGTCACCAGCAGGCTCACCTGACTGCTGCTGGTGTCGGCCGCCAGGGGCAGCGGCTTGGCCACGCCGATCCGCACTGGTCCCATGGGTGCGCCCTTGAGCGCCTGGACGGCCTCGTCGAGCGAGGCGTTCTCCAGGCGGACGTCGTTGACGGATATGAGTCGGTCGCCGGGGATCAGTCGGCCGTCCAGCTGGGCGGCACCGCCCGGCACCAGCGACCGGATCACGATCACAGTGTCACTCGGGTTCATCGGGTCCTGGGGGAGGGACGGGCAGGTCAGGTCAGCTCGGGTTCATCGGGTCCTGGGAGAAATGACAGGGGAGGTCACAATGTCCCAAAATTATTTTTGTATTGGGAGTCAGAGTGGAAAATTCAAGCCCAATAAAAGACCATGAAAGTTAAAGGGACACTGTCCACTCAAAGTAAAATTTGATATGTAAAAGAACAGCCGAATTTGATAAGCACCGCGATAGAAGTCCGTTTTTGTTTAATTCGACGCCCAGTCGCCAATATCACGTTCAAAGGTTCAGTTTTCTTCCAGCCAATGAGGTTGACAGAGTTCGCCACCACTACGGTCACCATACATTAATTGCAGCCCTTTGTGCAACTAATGAATTAGTGATTTTCTTTTTGCCTTAAGGCATTCTACTGCTTAAAGATGTATTCCCAAATTGTAATGTCAGATAACATTTCTGTCTTATTATGCTGAATTTGAAAAGATTTTGGTTAGGGGTGAAGGAAGGAAAAGTTCCGACAAATGCCAGAAAGTTTGGTTTCTAAAGCTTTTACGAAGGGATTTTGATTTCCCAGCATGGAATGAAGTTTTCCCGACCGAGGTTTTTCTTATGAGTTGGTCCTCCGATTCGGAGATACAATGGAAAAGAGTCATGTTTCACGTTTCCATGGCAACGACTCAAATGCGGCAGATGCCTAGATTCAGTTAACAGGAACCACAAGATGGTATAAGCGCATCGGCGTCTCATCAAGTTGCAAAGTAAGCGTTCAGCTGACGGTTGGTCAGTTTGATATCCCTTCTCTTGTGAATTACAGTTAACTTGAAGCAAACGCTTTCCATGTAGTGAGTGGTGTGTATAAATCGTAAACATTTTAGATTCTTATAAGTAATAATTAATGATTGTTTTTTGTTATTTGCGCTTTTTGGATAAGAGTTTAATGGCAATTAAAAAACATAAGTGGTCCTAAGGCCTTGTTTAAGCCTGTTTTTGCGATATCATCCGGAAGAGGCAGCGTCCCTTTAAAAGTTGTGTAGAAAGTAGTATTGTCTTCTGGTATATATTATGTTATTATAATGGTATACATTATTTCTGTGTTGGATACGAAAACAGCAGTTTTTTGTTGTAAACATGTAACAAGTCAATATTTATGTCAGAATCAATATCACGATTCATAAATTTGGAGTGGAAATTCACTCCTAACGTGGGAAGTGAGTGGAAAGCTATTCCCATTTTTGTGTCATTTCCCACCCAAATCAGCCAATGTTGTGCCTGTCTGGGAGGTCAGTGTGTCAACTCGGGTTGGTCGGGTTGGTCGGGTTGGTCGGGTTGGTCGGGTTGGTCGGGTTGGTCGGGTTGGTCGGGTTGGTCGGGTCCTGGGGTCAGGCAGGCCGGGTGACAGACCAGCGGGTCTCGGTGGGATCAGCACTCGGCAGATGACGCTACAGACCTGGTGGAGGAGACCTTAGATGACGCTACCGGCGGCGGGGAGGGTCAGAAGTGCGACTGCAGGTCAGCGGGCCTCTGAACGGACATTGACAGGGGCCGGGCAGCACTGGGTACTACGGCGGTGTCTAGAGGATGGAATATGGAGAGAGATACAAGATTTGCCAAGTCCTGCGGAGGGGCAGAGGAATGGAGATGAGAGAGAAAGTATACTCTGACCCATAGAGCTGTCAGGGAACATACATCACAACATCCGATGAATCAGTTATGTAAGGTGAGAAAGGATGTGTCCCCACTTCAATACTAAGCATTTACTTCTACACGCTTTACAGTATTTGTTCGGGTTGCAATCCTTCAGATGCGTCATGATTAGCGAAAGTGAGACTGCCGAGAAACCAAGACAGTGCTGTTTAGGCCTCTGGGTTCAAAACAGCCGAGAACGCAGCCGAGATGCTGTGGCATGGAATCAGACCACTCTTGCCAACAAATAGCTCAAGCCGTTACGAGAGCGATAACTCGTGTGGCCCCTCCAAAGCCTACAGAAGACGCGATAAAACACATCCATAGATGGCGCGTCGTAACTTGTCTTATCCGCTGCTCGGCCGCCGTCCACTATCAGCGGCCCCGCAGACATCCCGTTCGCCGCGGAGACGACCCCTACCGACCCTCTCCCGGTACATCTCACCGGAGCGAGCAGCGCCACCATCACTCCGTTGACCGCGGAGACGACCTACCGAACCCTCTCTCCCCCGGACACTCTCACCCGGAGCGAGCAGCGCCACCATCATGCCCGTTCGCCGCGGAGACGTACACCCTACGCCCTCTCCCGGTACATCTCACGGAGCGAGCAGCGCCAGACCATCGGTCCCATTCGCCGCGAGAGAGCGACGCCCTGCCGACCCGTCTCCGTTACACTGTGCTCAGGACGGATTGCGAGCGATGCGCCGCGCACAATGCCGTTTCCCGAGTTGCGATCTCGGTTCGAGAGACGACACCCCTGCCCGGACCCTCTCCGACGGTAGCTACGGCTCTCAGGCGTAGCGACGTCGCGCGCGCGTGAACCAATCTGGGTGCACGCCCATTTCGGCATCCGCGGGAGTACGACGGCTAGTGTCCGCCCTGCTGCGCCTCTGACCAGGCCGGCTCCTCTTGGTGTTGTACTCTCGCTTCGTGTCGGGAAGGGATGTCGGGCCGCGTTCGAGGGGGTGGTCGAATCGTCTCCGCGGCGGCGAAATGGACTATGGGTGATACGGGGGCCGCCGGTCCTGTCTCGCTCCGGCTCGAGATGTTAAGCACCTGGCGGATGCAGGACCAGAGCGAGCGGCAGCGATAGCGAGGACAAGAAAACAACAGGGCCATCTCGTTATCTTGACGTGGCTAGGCTCGGCTCGGTGATGCTCGTTCCCCCGCAAAATGGGGAACCTGTGAATGGTGCCCTCACGTGCTGCGCCGGGATCCGGACGATGCAGCAATGCTCACCCTCCGCCGGAGACGCCGTTCCGGCTAGCGGGTCGTGCCTCCGCGGCGAGTGGGAACCGATGAGTGGCGCTGCTCCGCTCCGGTGAGAGTACCCGGGGAGGAAGGGATCGGTAAGGGGCTCGTCATCCTGCCGGCGAGAACGGCGATCGTGGGGGAGGTGCTCGCGTCAGGGGGCAGATATGGTACCCGAGCGGCGAGCAGGCCGGGTACTGGTAGCGGTCCGCATCGTCTCCGCGGCTGACGGTGTATCGATGGTAGGCCGCTGCTCGCTCGGTGAGATGTACGGGAGACGCGAGAGGCCCGTGCTTGACCCTCTCCTTACATCTCACCGAGAGCGAGGCAGGTCGCCCACCCGATCGTCCATTCACCGCGGAGACGACCCGCTCCGACCCTCTCCCGGTACATCTCACCGGAGCGTAGCAGCGCCACAATCGTCCCATTCACCGCGGAGACGACCCCTGCCGACCTCTCCGTACGATCTCACCGGAGCGGCAGCGCCACCATCGTCCATTCACTGGCGGAGAGGACCCTGCTGACCCTCGTCCCGTACAGTCTCACAGAGGCGATGCAGCGCCACATCCAGTCGCATTCCCGCGGAGACGAACCCGCTGCCCGCCTCCTCCGTTACTATCTCACCGGAGCGAGCAGCGCCACCATGTCCCATCGTCCGCGGAGAAGACCCCTGCCTGACCCTCCCCGTTACATCTCACCGGAGCGAGCAGCGCCACCATCGGGGGTATTTGCTCTTAAAGAGAGAGTTAGCTACGAGGTCATATAGCGCGACCGATATACCAGACCCATATACCAAATCGCCGACACGAAATGAGATAGCCGACGCCCGGCCGGCGGTATCAGGCGGGTATATTAGGTCCGGAGGCGGGGCGAGAGAGACATGGGCGATAAGGTTAGCCCGGCCACTGCGGGCCGACATAACCGTATCTGACCCGCTCAGTCAGATATTGGTAACACCAGACAACTGATGGGGTTATTCAGGTCATAGTACATTATACAGTGGGTGGGTCAGACAAGGATGTCGCCAGAAGCGGATGTGGAATACGATAGCGTGCAGTTTGGTCAGGAAGAAGACAAGCAATTGATCCGTGTACCGACCGGTAAGTCAATGGCAAACAGAGAACAAAGATAGGTAGCCGATTCATGCATTCATTGGGATACTAAAACAGAAAGACGCATTAAACGGCGAAGCACAAGCGAGCCCGTATAAATCCGATAGCAAGGAAATGAATTACAGAACAAGGGTGTACACCTGCGCACGTGCAGTGTGACCCAGAGTTTGACTTGCGTGACATTGCCAGTGTTGTGGTCCAGATTACACACCAACTTTCAGCTTAATCGGTCCAGCCGTTTCTCAGCAATAGCAGGATAACGTTTTCTGACACCCCTGACACAGCACGTGTCACGCACAATGCTGACCCGTCACGTGAGACGAAGCAATATGCAAATAACATAATTGATTGAATGGGGCTATCAGATGGCGAAGATCGCTTGTAAATCGGATGCGGGATTCCAAAGATATAAGCCTCTGAAAAGCGTTGCGGTTGGGTCGGGCCGGGTCAGGCCGGGCCGGCCGCTTATGTGATAAAAAAAAATCCGGTATTCAGTAAGGACTCGCTCGCATTTCGCGCTCGCTCGTAAAGACGTGGGTATGAGCAATGGATGAACAGCTTCATCATTAAACAGTAATGCAATCATAAACTAACACGGCAGGTGAACAAGAACCGCAATCCAGCCAACCGAATATCCAGTCAGCTATCATAGTACACACCACATGCAAACCTAACGACACCACAAATATGCATAACCTAACAGACAAACGCACGCAGGCACGTTTTCACCCTAATCGAACACCTACCTCCAAAAGCAAGACTGGCAGCGCCAACATCTTCAATCGCCTAACCACCGACTACCAGCGCCAGCGTGCTCCCCCGTCCACCTCCCCGGACTCCCCGCTCACCTCCCCGGACTCCCCGCTCACCTCCCCGGACTCCCCGCTCACCAGCCGCGGATCTTACATGGTAGTCGAGTATGGAGAAGCCCAGTCCCCGCTCTGCCTTCTCCAGGAGGAACACCTGCGGCTCGGGCAGGCCCACATGGCGCAGTCCGGGAGAGGCCTCCCCGCCTCAACCGCCCGCGGATCGTCCTGGTAGTACGAGTATGGAGAAGCCCAGTCCCCGCTCTGCCTTCTCCAGGAGGAACACCTGCGGCTCGGAGGCCCACATGGCCAGCCCGGAGAGCCTCCCCGCTCACCGCCCGCGGATCGTACCTGGTAGTCGAGTATGGAGAAGCCCAGTCCCCGCTCTGCCTTCTCCAGGAGGAACACCTGCGGCTCGAGGCCCACATGGCCAGCCCGGAGAGCCTCCCCGCTTCACCGCTCCGCGATCTTACAATGGGTAGTCGGTATGGAGAAGCCCAGTCCCCGGCTCTGCCTTCTCGCAGGAGGAACACCTTGCGCTCGGAGGCCCACATGGCCACCCGGAGAGCTCGCCCGCGCCGGTATTACGTACCTGGTAGTAGTGGATTAGCCCAGGTCCCCCGCTCTGCCTTCTCCATGGAGGAACAGCCTGCGGCTCCGAGGCCCACATGGCCAGTGCCGAGAGAGCTCCCGCGCCACACGCGCGCGCCGCGCACTCTCACTCTGGTAAGTCGAGTATTGGAGAAGCCAGTCCCCGCGTCTGCCTCTCCAGGAGGAACACCTGCCGGCTCGGAGGCCCGAGCATGGCCAGCCCGGAGAGCCTCCCCGCACCACCGCGCGCGGATACGTACCTGGTAGTCGAGTATGGGAGAAGCCCAGTCCCCGCTCTGCCTTCTCCAGGAGGAACACCTGCGGCTCGGAGGCCCACATGGCCAGCCCGGAGAGCGGCTCCATGGAGCGGGAGCGGAGCCGCGACATGCTCGTCGTGTCCGTCACAGACGTGGTGGCGCCGCTGGACGCCAGCGAGCCGTCAGACTTGGCCTTCACCATCCGGTCGGAGGGGAACAGCTGGCCGAGCGAGCCACTCAGTAGACTCTGTGGGTGGAGACGGACGTCCGTGAGACACACCAGCTCTACATAGGAGGCAGTAGAGACAAGTGCTGGCCGAGCGAGCCACTCAGTAGACTCTGTGGGTGGAAACAGGCGTCCGTGAGACACACCAGCTCTACATAGGAGGCAGTGAGACAGGCGTCCGTGAGAGACACCAGCTCTACATAGGAGGCAGTGAGACAGGCGTCAGTCATCATAGCCGCGGTGTTGCCCGCCGGACGAGATGGCCGCGTTCGTCCGCGTTTCATTTTGTGCTGCCTGCTCTATGGTTCGCTGGGGAGACGTGGGACCAGGGGACCGAGTTCGTCACGGACAGACCGGCTGCCAATTCCAGAAATAAAGGCGGATGATGCAGGCCATCACTGTGGCAGTGACCACATATGGGCGCTGAGCACGTATCAGCTGCAGGATGGGATGAACCGGGGACCAGATAACGTAGTTCATGCTCTGGGATCTCTAGATAACTTATTGTTATAGAACTGACGTATAAATTGTCGACTCACCATTTAGGCATTTTGCTGCCTGCTTTGTGCATAACCTGCTATGACTGATGCAAGCTGCTGGCAGTACTGCTACCAACACCTGCTGAATGTGGTTACAACCCAACAAGCAAAACACAAGTGAAGCCGATCGTGACAAGTCCCAGTGCGTCTGACAAAGTAAACCTCTCGGGCCCCACCCAGCCTCGCGCCAGTACAGTTATATCGGTCATGTCCTCACCCGTGCGGCGAACTGGCTGCGCGCCTGAGCCGGCGCGTCGAAGGCGTGCAGCGGCGGGTGTCCGGAGCGGCGGGCGCACACCATGCGCACGTCGACCGGCAGCTCCTTCAGCGTGTTCACCACCTCCATGTGGTTGAGGCCGAGCAGCCGACGGCCGTTCACCTGCCGGGCGGCGACGAAGGGCGTCAGCAGTTCAGCCAGTCACATTCTATGTATGTTCGAATCCTACTTGTTTATATCTCTGGGCAAACTTTGTTTTAGCGCATATTCAGTATTCGCCATTCAAAGCACAGCGCAGCTCAGAAGCAAATGAGCATAGCGTAACGATCAGTTTTACGAAACTAGCCGTGTCAGGCGTTACACAATTATGACTGCACCAGTGTCCAGCCTCCGATAGGAGCCGGTCCGCCACTGTCACGGCACCTGTGACACAGATCTGGCCCGCCACTGGCACGGCACCTGTGACACAGATCTGGCCCGCCACTGTCACGGGGCCTGTGAACGGTGACACAGATCTGGCCCGCCACTGACACGGGGCCTGTGAACGGGACACAGATCTGGCCCGCCACTGGCACGGGGCCTGTGAACGGGGACACAGATCTGGCCCGCCACTGGCACGGGGCCTGTGAACGGGGAGCACAGAATCTGGGTCCGCCACTGACAGCGGGGCCTGTTGAACGGGGACACAGATCTTGGCCCGCCACTGTCACTGGCACCGTGTGACACAGAATCTGGCCCGCCACTGGCACGGGGCTGTGACGGTGACAGATCTGGCCCGCCAACTGTCACGGCACTGTGACAAGAGATCTGGCCGCACTGACACGGGCCTGTGAGCTGTGACACCAGATCTGGCCCGCCATCTGGTCACGGCAACTGTGACACAGAATCTGGCCCGCCACTGACACGGGGCCTGTGAGCGGTGACCACAGATCTGTCCCCGGCCCGCCCACTGACACGGGGCTCCTGTAAGACGGTGACAGTACAGATCTGGCCCAGCAACTGCTACGGGGCTTGAGCGGTGAACAACAGATCTGGCCCCGCAACGTGGCACGGGGCCTGTGAACGGGACACAGATCTGGCCGCGCCACTGACACGGGGCCTGTGAACGGTGACACAGATCTGGCCCGCCACTGACACGGGGCCTGTGAACGGTGACACACGTACCTCGAGTAGCTCGTCACCGCCCTGAAGCCGGCCGTTGACGCCGACTGGCCCGTCCGCCAGGATGGAGCGGATGTAGTGGTGAGGTCGCACCTCGCGTCCATCCTCCACATCCACTGTACCCTCCAGACTGACACCCAGGCCGCCACCCGGCTGGAACTTACTGAGCTGCGCCACCTGGCGGCACGCGGGGGACGGCGGTCAGGGGCCGGTCAGGGGTCGGTCAGGGGCCGGTCAGGGGCCGGTCAGGGGCCGGTCAGGGGCCGGTCAGGGGCCGGTCAGGGGCCGGTCAAAGCAGGGCACGGGTCAGGGGGAGTGGGTCCAAGGGGGCCGGTCTAGGGGGCCCGGTTCAGGAGGGCCGGGTCAGGGGCCGGTAAAAGGGGGCACGGTCAGTAGGGCCGGGCAGTACTGGGACCGGTCGAGGGGGCCGGCTCAGGGGGCACTCGGTTTCAGGGGCCGGTCAGGGTGGGTTAGAGGCCGGGTCCAGGTGGTACGGCTCAGGGGTGCGGTCAGGGGTGGGTCAGGGGCCGGACAGGGGCCGGTCAGGGGCACGGTCAGGGGGCCGGGTCAGGGGCCCGGTAGGAGGCCGGTCAGGGGCCGGTCAGGGGCCGGTCAGGGGCCGGTCAGGGGTGGGTCAGAGGCCGGTCATGGGCCGGTCATGGGCCGGTCAGGGGTGGGTCAGGGGCCGGGTCAGATCAGGGGTGAGACTCGGGGACAGGGGTCGAAGGCGACACACACAGGCCACGTCAAGATACCTTGTAGCTAGCAGGCTTAGACAATGACCTTAAAGCATAACAACACCTTCAAGGCTGGTAAAAGTTGACGGGTCTCGGCACAAAGTTCGTGGGTCAAAGGGCCCAGCAACTGAACTGAAAGGAAACACAACCCACGCGCCTCACAGCCAGCCAGAAAGCACACCAATCACAGAGTGATTTACATTCTCACTGATCATTATCAACCGGCCTACAATACGCCGATAAATGTCATCGTCGACGGAAAATATCGCATCGCTTTTCCTCCCACACAGCTGCCCAAACAACTGCCGGCGGTCAGAGGAATGTCCCCATAAACTGAGCAGGTCTAGCTAAATATGATCAGAGGAATGTCCCCATAAACTGAGCAGGTCCAGCTAAATGTGGTCAGAGGAATTCCCCCATAAACTGAGCAGGTCCAGCTAAATGTCGATGTTGCTTCTGAACAGCCCGACAAATTGCGTCAGCTCCGACTCAGTATTCAGTGGAATGAGAAAGGTCACGAACAGCACGCCGAATACAGAAGTGGGCGCAGACCGCGGGCGGAATACCAGTTCACACACAATGAGATAAATCCCAGCTCAGGCTTCGGGTTGACAAAGTAGGCTGAGCAACAGCAGATGGCTGCATATTGTCATCCGCCCGAGATACTCACCACAATATCGTATTCGTCTCCGAGAATTTTCCCCCACTTGAGCTGAATGGCGGTCTCCACCTCTGGCTTGATGCCGCCGTGGTAGACAGAGTCTATCAACTTCTCCAGGTCCTCTAGGAGAACCTGCCACAAGCACAGACACAAACGATGATGATTAGGGCTTACGGGTGCCTCAGCTACTCATGTTATATGGCGTCCATCACAGACAAGATCATTATATGTAGATCATGACGTGATAACTCCTAGGTCAAAGCGTCTGAGTAGTGAGTTCGGTACGCTTTCTTATTAGAGTCTACAACCAAAATAACCACAGACAGCCTGATATTCTCCGAAATCATATAAATCACACAGAACAGCGCGCAAACCACTACGTTACATTCGCTCAATTCAGCCGGCATTAAGGACTCATGCATGTTTCAAGTATCATAGAGAAACCAAGAGCTTTTCATTGTTTCTGGCATCACACAAGTTGAGCACGTTACAATCCCGATTCATAAGCGCCTCGAACGAGGCCCGGGTAAAAAGGCCGAAAAAAGCAGACAAAGAGGCGCCTTACTCAGACACTAGAGCCCCAGACTCTGCCGTATGAGCATCGATCATCCCCACTGCACCCTGCCGTTCCCGGCTGTCTCCTGAGAGTGGTGCCGTGCGAGGCGACACGCACCTGCTTGTCGATGGCCTCTGAGTAGCTGGTGTTGCTGCCCGGAAACCCGGCAGCGGTGGTGGAGCCGGCCAGCTGCTCCGCCGACGTCTCCAGCTCCATCGAGAGCGGCGCACTGCCGCTGCCCATCGGCATAGTCGATACGGACGACCCCGAGACCAGCTCCTGTCGGGACGGGACGGTGACGGTGTCACCAGGAGCGGACGAGACGCGTGCACTCACAGCCTGGCCAGCCGCTGCCGAGCCGGGACGGCACGGATCAACAGGACCCGAGCACAGCAATTCAGCACATACACAGCAGCAAACTCCTCGCTCGCTGTTAGACACGCGCCTGCTCAATCTTACGCACCGGTGAACAGCTCGCCAAACTCTCCTCAGTCCCTCACAGCTGCCCGGTACACACCACTGTCGACACCGGCCCTGCGCGACCCCGACTGCCCTGTCCTGTCCTCCGCCCCCAGCCCAACAGCGCCCCGCCGCCCTCGTGTACTGGCCGAGTCAGACGGCAGCCAGTATATACCGACACCACAGCACAGCACGCCACACAGCACAGACGCCGGCCGGCCGACCGCCGCCTCACGCCGCCTCACTTACAGCCGATTGGCTTCGTTCGGCCGCACGGCAGACCGGTAACGAGGGGGAGGTAGCCGCTGGTGGGAGGACACAGGTGTGGTAGGGGACGCCGCCGGGCCGCCCCAAGATTCTTTTACCAGTTACGCCCACCGGAGCAGACCGGAAAGACGGCCACTAATGCGGCGCTACAGGATGGCCGAGGTTGACTGATTAAAGTATTGATCATGGGGGCACGGGCACAGTGTGAATTCCGGACCATCTTGGTACCTGACAACAGCAGTTGAAGACAAACAGCAGCCCTGGCTTCTTCAAATGCGACACATGTGACGGTTCAACACTTAACCAGTGCTTACACCTGGTCAGTAGGGACATGATACTCCGCAGACTGGTTAACACAGCGGGTCAGTGCCGCACCTGAGGCTGTGAGGATGACGCTCCACTGCTGGTCTCGGTGGAGGTGACGGCCGCCACTTCTGCTGCCGGAGGAGGCGGAACCGTGTCCCGGGCGATGGCCAGCTGGAGCTGGTCGAATTTCGGCCCGCTGACGTACCGGGTCAGCCTTAACCGCACCACCTGATGACGTCACAGCTCGGTCAGACAGAGCCGCACCATGACCACAATACACAGCAGCTCGTAATCACCGGGTCAGCCTTAACCGCACCACCTGGTGACGTCACAAGGGTAACTCGGTCAGACAGAGCTGCATCATGACCACATTACACAGCACCTCGTAATCACCGGGTCAGCTATAACCGCACCAGCTGGCGGCGCTACAGGGATAAGCCGGCGGTCAGACGGTATCACATCACATAGCAACTCATAGCCACCTGGTACCGGCTGGCGGCGCTACAGGGCCG
>VOPJ01011541.1:0-19956 GCA_014673585.1 Semibalanus balanoides
CTGATGACGATGGGCTCTAATAGCCACAAGTTCATTGTGGATGGCTCAAATATACGTCTATGCCTATGTCTAATCTCCCCCCCCCCCCACGCAGGTTAACGTAATTCTGGCCGCCCGCAGGGAATAGGGTTAACATGGGAAACGCAACATTCGGAAATGGCGAAAAAACAGTCAAACGCCGCGCCATTCCCGGGCCGCTAGCTCAACAACCAAGGGTCGCAGCGGCATGAGAGCAACACTATGTGATAGATAATCGATTGGCCTGGCGTATAAGATGCCGTTCATAGCAAAGCGCGTAGCACGTGCAAAGTTGTGATCTCTTTAATGATTAAATTGCAATTTTTTGGATTTATATCGGAGCTCGGCAACTGTTGGACATAGGAGGCTGAAATCAACGCCACTTTGCAGGCGCATGTGCTGTCTTCAAATCATATGTGCTGCACAAAGCTGTGCAACTAATATTGAGGCGTTTAAGTTGTAGTTAGATATTTTTCAAATATTTTATCCTTTACACCACCGTTACACCCAAAACGAGGACGAATTTGACCGACAAATTTACACAGCTGGATAGCGATGCTCTCGCTGACCAATATCCACCCAAAATAATTTGCTTCTGACTAATAGGTAACTCATGGTAAAGACAAACGTAAATGGTTGCTGACGCTTACATTGCGAATATTTTTGTCGAATTAACCCGCGTCCCACTGGGCCTCTACATTTCCTTCGCCCGACTGGGGGGGGGGGTGTTTGAACATCATCTAAACTCGGCTCCTATGGCAAAAAAAATGTTCTAACCGTTATTAAAAATCATTTTGAAGCTACTTCAGACTTTTTTCGCTCACATCAAAACTCGGGTCACCAGAGGTCATCGAAGGTAAAATTTTCCAGTTTTAGGACATCGCTTCAGAAACCCCCAAACATTTCGGAAACTATGCTATCTAGAAACAAACTAAAAAAACGCAAGCCATTTAAATTTGCAATCGCTTGTAGGTTCTCAAAATTACCCTCAGGTTCATATTTTAGGCTCTAGATGTCATTAAATTCAAAATGCTGATTTTTGGCAAAACATACTTTCGAAAATAACTTCTTATATAATAAAGGTAACGCAATACTATTTACGCCATTGTGTTTGTCTTGTCAAGGTGCTTTGAAATATATTAAATTTGATCATGTTAGGTCAACTTAAAAAATGACCTCAGGTCAATGTAAAGTGGTGACCCGAGTAGGTCACGTTGCATATCAGGAGATGTGTCTTGACGATAAAAACACGCTGGTGAAAATTACACTTCTCTATCTTTATTATAATTATAGTTATTGACGACAAGATGTTGGTGACCTCGGATGACCTCAGATGACCCCTTAAGGGTCCCTGAGCAAAACCTGCACTTGTATCATACATAATATCGTAATATAACATTGTTCAGAAGGAAATGGACTGATATTGTCGAAAAAGAAAGCGTTTGAATATTTCTCCATTGACTTATGATGGGAGTTCACAAAATTGACCTGACCTCAGGTCACCGATATACAAAATCTGAGATACAAAGTTTGTAGATACTGATGACTTGATGTAATCCTAAAAGTTTGATATCGATCCGTTAGAAACTGTGGTCCTTGCCACGACCGACAAACTTTTTGGTAGGTGGGGTCACTCGACCTGTACTTCTTGGTGACCTGACCTAACCCGATACGAAACTTGGAATTTTCGACAAAATTGGTGCGGAAAGGATCTCGATGATTAGTTATTGCCAAATTTGGCGGCTCTAAAGGCCGCCGTTTTAGTTTATCTTGATAAAACAGGAAGCGGGATGTTCAAACTCAGTGGGGCGAAGGTTAAATGTCTTCGCCAAATATTGGCCAAGACCACAACACAGCTATAAGTAATTGGTATTACAAACGCATCACGGGATGACGTCGCACTTCGCTCTTTTTCTTTTTCTTTTTGTAAATGCCAACATTCTCATGGAGGCTGGGCGACTTTGTCAAGCGATTTGCTATGCACCCGGACATTTTAGCGAAAATCGGACGACACCGAGACTTCTTATATATATAATAAAGGTAACGCAATAAGGTAACCCAGACCTTCGCCTACAAGGTTCACCAATCGGTAGCACTACGCTGCCCTGCACACACATCGATAGAGGAAGTATAATTTGACAGTACAAAATATTTAGTCGGACTTCATGTCTGTGGTTACCATTTATGCCTTTTGGTTACATTATCATGTAAATAGAAGTGATAGTGGAATCGCCACATTATTTACATTACACATTTGACATTGACTTGCCATCATCAAAGTATACATGATGGAAATTAATGGTCCCTAATCAATAACTATTTGTATTATACGTTATAACGTCGTTATACGTTGGTAGTATTTATCGTTGGCGGGCGACGATTGCAGGCGGCGTTCGCGGTATTTGGCGTTGGCGGCATTTCGCGTTTGCGGGCGGCGTTGCAGGCCGCGTTTGTTGGCGGCGTTGGCGGTATTGGCGTTTGCGGGTGGCGTTTGCGGGCGGCGTTGGCGGTATTGACGTTTGCGGGCGGCGTTGGCGGTATTGACGTTTTTATGGCGGCGGTTGCGGGCGGGGTTTGTGGACCGCGGTTGAGGGCGGCGGTTGTGGGCGGCGGTTGTGGGCGGCGGTTGTGGGCGGCGGTTGCGGGTGGCAGTTGCGGGCGGCTTTTGCGGCGGGCTTCTGCGGGCGGCGTTTGCGGGCGGAGTTTGCGGTGCGTGTTTTCCGGGTGGCGTTGAGTGGGCGGGCGGTAATTGGGCTGGTGGTTGCGGCCCTCGTTGGCGGGCGTCGTTGGCGGGCGGGGTTTGGGGCGTCGTTTTCAGGCAGCGGTTGTGGGCGGCGGTTGTGGACGGCGGTTGCGGGCGGCGTTTGCGGGCGGCGTTTGCAAGCGGCGTTTGCAGGCGGCGTTTGCGGGCGGCGTTTGCGAGTTGCGTTTGCGGGACGCGGTTGCGGGCGGCGGTTGCGGGCGGGGCTTGCGGGTGGTGTTGGCGCCTGGCGGGCAGCGTTTATTGCGCATTGCGCAATACAGGCCCTCTAGTTTATTATTAAAAACAATGACGCTAGCGAGTATACGTGTCCCTGTGCACGCGTGTATGCGTACGCGTGTGCGGTTTGCGCGTGTTCGTGTTACGGTGGCGTGTGTGTGTGTGTGCGCTTGGATTCTAATTAAAAACGCTCACAATAATGTTGCTTTGTTTACAACACGTGCATGAGTTCCATGACATAGAAGACAGTTGGTCCTATTAAAAGCAAATATCGTGACCTAGGTCAGCCATTCAAATGCAACGCCATGCCGCTGGCAGCATTGCGACGCCAGTAATATTTCGTCTTCCATAGCTCTGACACTGGAGCATGCGACAATACCGATCTGTTGGTGGACTGCCGGGACGGTCAACACATTGATCCGTCTGGTGCCCTGTAAGCTGGGACTAATACAATTTGTATTAATTAGTTAATGAGGCCTTATCGCGTGTCGAGCAGTGTTGGCCCCGGGCCGGGTATAACCATGGTAACGGACCGGGTATATCCATGGTAACGGGCCAGGTATAACCATGTTAACGGGCCGAGTATAACCATGGCAACGGGCCGGGTATAACCATAGTTACGGGCCTGGTATAACCATGGTTATGGGTCGGGTATAACCATGGTTACGGACCGGGTATAACCATGGTTACCCGTTCAATTCCTTCATTGGTCTGGGTCGGTATGAGTCGTTCAGTATTTTCAGGGGTAACGGGCGGGCACGGGAAGGAAAGTGTATTGGGCAGTGAATCCGTAAACATTCGATCACATGCGTAAACGTTCAAATGAACACAGCACCAGGGTTAAGCGTGCCATTTGTAATAATTAAATAACTGGAAGAGATTGTGTCTGTGAGGCTGGGGAATGCTGGGTTACTCTGAGGTTCGGACGATTGCAGCTGAATCAGCTGATCATATGAATGAACTTCCGAGTCTTCAGTCTCATCTATATATAATGGCGTCATCCTGTATACTGGAGTGCACCAGTTATGTTTCCCATTTGTCCCATTGTCATCGTGAAGAAAAAACTTTTAGCTCACTAACGTTGAGCTCATTAGTCATTATCAGCTCTTGAGAAAATGGCATGTGATGATGTGATGTGGTGGAAAAATCACAATATTTCCCATGATGAGCTATGGCGGAAGCAAAAAGAAATAATAGACCAACTAAAATCATGCAAATGAGCAGATGAAAGACTTACAAGGAGGGACGTTACAAGGCTCTATGGTTTCCTGTTAAGTGGCTGGAAAACCAAATATTATGGTACATATCAACAGTATTTAGCGTTCTCTGAATACAAATTACGAAAGTTATAATGTAAATTCGAGGGTGAATATTTTTTGCAAATACACAAATAACAGGTTTCATCATACAACTCCCAGATAAATACATACAATTATGTGATTGCGCCTCTGTCTTCGTCTGCATCACTCGCAAAGTAAACTGAACCGCAGACAACGGCAGGCGTCAGACAACAATTTATGCCATATATTTTTTTTTAGCTCATAATACCCTGTATAACCGAATTCCAAGCAAACTTTCAATGTGACCTAATCCCGAAGTAGCCAGAAGACTTTTGATCCAACACCTTAAAAATAAGTCGGTTCTCTGCGCAGAACATCTAAATCAGATGTCTTGTCTTGTCCACTGGACATGTCCACACCTTTAACTCACGAACTGCAGGGGGTTCCCGCCGAACACGACAAGCAGGGGGATGATTTCCGCCCCCTGAAATCTCGAGAAGCACGTTACGTAGTGACAAGCAGAAAACGACGTTAGATAGCTGGAGACCAGCTCTAACAAAAGTATATCAATATTGCGTTAGGTCAGGTAAAGTATAAAGTCGCTATTCACCAGAGGACATCAAAGGTCAGATTTTCCGGGTGAGATCGTTGCTTGGGCTTTTTCGGTCGGTATACTTTAGGGATGTAATTAGGATTTTTTGCCTCCAAGAAAATCTCTCCAATATTCGGATTTGGAAATAATTACGATTTGCTAGGAACATTACCACAAAAGAATAAAAAGCCTATTGCCAAAATTAAACGCCACCATCGTCCTCAGATTATAGCATTTCGGGAGATTAACGCAATATGATGACGCTCCATGAGTTTCATTCCAAAATGTCAAAAAAAATACTTATTGTTTGGCAAAGCTGTTTTTCACTATAACATATCACCTCACAACGATAGGGACAAAATTTTGCACCTTCGTGCTGCTCTCGTCAATATACCTTAAAACATATAAATGGTGACTTATAGGTCAACTGAAAAACGTGATCTCATGTCAAGGTCATTTGGTGACCCAGGTAGGTCATGCTGCATATGGAGCGGCGCGGCTTGACGTGACAAACATTTAGGCGTCACCCTATCGTCTCTATCAAGAGGTATTTGCAAACTAATGCTGATGACCTCAAATGAGCTCAGATCACCTCAGATGACCTTGCAGAGATCACTGAGCAGCAATTGCAACTGAATCATCAGTAATGAACAAAAATATCGTGATTCGGAAATAATCGATATGATCTAATACAAATTATCTGAATAGAAAGCATTTGTATATTGTACCGTTCACTTAAAATGCGAAAGTCAGGAAATTGACCTAATATTAGTCACTGATTCGAAAAATCCGAGATTCACAAATCATACATTCTGATAACGTCATGCAACCATGTCAGTTTCAAATATTTCGAAAAAAGACTGTGGCTTTGGCATAACCACAAACATTTTGAGAGGTAGGGTCACTTGACGTGACCTTGTGACCTAACCTGAGGCGAACTGAAGTCAAAATACACAAAGTGTTGGTAATTGATTCCCAAACAGCTGTGCGAAAAGTGGGGGCACTGCGCGCCGCCGTTCTTTCGATATGCTTGGAAAGCCTGAGGAGGGTAGGCGGAAATCACCCCCTACATTGCACGGGTTAAACACTCTTGGTCATGTGTGCAGATACCGTTGGACCAAACGGAAACAAAGCAGTCTCAACATACACATAGGAATGCAAGCACTCGAACCAACACGTATACTTTCAAGAGCGACCGCTCTTGCATAGAGGCGTGACGACCTTGCATCACGCCACTCCTCAAACATTCACTTATCCTCCCGCTTTGTCTCTGAACCACTCAACGGCTATCAGCGTCACAATATCCCACAGCCTCCACTTCACATCCCATCGAAACACCCTGTCTGAGATGCACCCAGCTCGGATCGCCATGCACCGCTCCACACCCGTTATCGAGCGACGAGACGAGATACGCCGTGTCTGCGGCCATGACAGTGACACCCACGGTGGACCTTGGAGACTGATAAGGGGCGGCCATGAGGTCACGGCGGACAGACTCTCCGGCGCGGCCACCGTCACAGGTGAGGCAGAGGTCGACAGTGGAGGTCACGGCGCGGTGTGACAGCTGTTATTCGGTGCAGAGCGGCTCGACTGCGCAGGATGTCTTGCAGGTGAGGGCGGTGGAAGTTGATGTGGAAAATGGCATGTGGGATGATGGTTGACAGCAGGTACAGTGCGTGTTAAGTGGGTTGTGAGAAGTCAGCGCTAGTGGACGAGTAGGTGCTGACTTTGTGACAGGGTATTGGGACTGATAGGGTGACGTTGGATTTGATGATGGGACGTGAAAGTGTGAAGTAAAGGTGTGCAGTGTGACGTGAGGTTATGATGTGTCATTGTGGCGGGTTTTTATGACGTGACGTAATGTGATGTGACGTGATGTGACGTGATGTGACGTGATGTGACGTGATGTGACGTGATGTGACGTGATGTGATGCTGTAACGTGACGTGATGTTGTAACGTGACGCACTGACTTGGTATTATGGCGTGACATTGTGATGTGACATTGAGACGTCAGATGTGCCATAGACTTTAAAAAACTTGATGGAAGAATGGCGGCAAAATGACAGCACTCGTTGGGCTTAATTTAAATACCTACTGTATTTAACTGCCTAATTTTAACTTGACTTAACCCTATTCAGTGCTGGGGAGGGGGGCAGATTATGCCCTCCCCAGTAGTTTCTCGCATGCTGCTTTCGCATGCCGTTAGGCTTAGGGTCTTTAATTTTTGTGACTTTTCCTAAAATTGAATGACGCATGTTGTGTCAAAATTTTGAAAAAATAGGTCCAGCAGAGGTGGCTCCAGACTCATGTTTATGGGAGATCGTGACGAATGCGGTTGTGCGGCGCATACTTCCTTCGTAGTTTGCGGTGGAATACAAGCGTCAGAAACTATGTCACTGCTATATACATCAAACACTTGAATAATACATGTTTTTGTGCAGAGGCGAACTCAGGTACATAAAATGGGAGGCAATATCCTCCGTCAAGTTAGGCCCATTTTTAAATTAGTAAGATGATAAAAGGTGTTCCGCACATGGTGCCCCCACGTTGTTTACCTGGATCCACCTATGCGCAAAATATTACATTTAATAAATTACAGCAACAAAGCCCTCATATGACGTTCTTATCGTCCAAAACAATCAAGAACAGCACATATTTGTTATTTGAAAATCCCAAAAATTGCATTCCTGAGTACCCTTATTATTTTTATTTTATGTACTTGTCCCTTTCATACATTGAAAACCATTGCATTGGAAGAGCAAAACAGTTGCGTGCATGAAAATCGGTCGAATCACCTGGCTGCAACAACCTTTCAAATGACACCCAAATTTTCAAATTGTTTGCCCCCTGGCCCCCAGTTTTTGAACAAAATATAAATTTTGGGGTCCAATAAGAAATATTTTGTCACGACGAATTGAATGGTTTTCGTCCCATTAAAATCTACCCAGCAGTTCTCGAGATCTCTGGGGGGGGGGCAGAATCTGCCCCGCCTCAGCACGTTAACGTTGTTCTGGCCGCCAGCACGGAATAGGGTCAACTCCTAGTACAGTTAAGTGTTGTCATTTTCCGCTTAGACAGCCCAGATAAAGAGAGGAGTGCTGATGTCAAAATACAGCGTCATATAACGCTGACCCGAGTGACACTTTAAGAATAGACTCTCACGACACAGTTGCCGCAGATTTGCGTCAACAAATCTGAAAAGCATGCGTTTTTAGAAAGTCAAGTGAATCGTTGCACGCTGGCGCACGAACTCTCTGTTTAGGGCAGAATATTTTTATATTTTTCACCTTGTAAATCAGTTTCCATGGGCGAAGTCTAAGCATGTCTTTAAACGCCGAAATTGTGCTCCCCTTGTGATACTGAATTTAAGCATAACAATGAAATGCCCCAACTGTATCTGCATAAAGTTGTACTGAATGCAAAATCATAAGCATTTGAACAAATCGACAGTTTATATTTTTCCCCCTAAAATTGTACGTAGATTCACAAGTAAAACTGGATTTTGAAACCAGAACATTGGACTAAATGATTAAATGCAGTCCAAAAAGATACAGATTCCACCTTCTTTGATCTTGTTTTCTCAAGGTGGTTGACGAACCAAATGGTTAGTTACGGAGTTGCGCGAGAAAAGTCTACTAAATGACAAATTATCAGACTAAAAAACCTTGCGAGAAAATGACGTTTTAATGACGTCACTTCATGTGATTTTTGAGAAAAATTTAATTGTTTGAAAAATCGTAGAAAATCAAGTTTGGATGCAAAAAAATACAAAAAAACGTCACTGAAAAAGGAAATAACATTTTTTAAAGCTATTCCGGATGTTCGAAATATTAGGGTTTTGCCCACGAAAATGTAAAACCATGTTTGTTGGAAAATGTTCAAAAAAATAAATTTTTGAAGGTGTTAAAGCGGAAGATATATGAGAAAACCGAGTATGGACGATGTCCAATGATATCCTTTCAAATCGATACCTTTATATGCTACTGACGTATGGCTCATTTAAGTATAAGTAACTCATGACATCATTTAAAGTTACGTTGTTTTTGTTTTGGCCAGAATCAGAAAAAATGAATGCCACTGCTGTACTTCTGAGACAAAACTGGCCTAGAAACATCCCTAGTGTTTGTACATTAATAATTCGTTTACATTTTAAATTTTGTGACCTGATCTTGATCTGAGGGCCAGTAAAAGGGTCAGGTTGTAAAAAAATGTTTTTTTGCTACTATCATATTAAACATACGTATAAAATAACACATACAACACGTAACGCATGGCTTTCGTGGACCTGTTGCAAATAGTGATCTGTTGTGACATGGCCATGGCCTGGACCTTTGCTCACAATTTCACTTTTGCTCATACGGGATACGCATTTTACTTTAAAGCACTTAGTGCGATGATAATCGCAGCATAAAGCTTTGATGGAAAGCATGGCCCAGAAACTAAAATACCCCAACTTTGACCGTTGACTTGCCTGTGACCTGACATGTAATGTAACTTTATTTTAAGCGTTTGGATATGCGATAGACTCGTACCATTGAGAACTTTCGCTTGCAGCTTGCGTGTCACGCCTGTAACCGGGTTTTGAGCCTGTTGGTGATTTATCAATAAACCTAAACCTAAACATAAACACTGACCATGGTGGTAAAGCAAGGAAACACTGTTAATTGTAAGTGTCTATCACTGAAACACAGCATTTACAAGATAGCAGGAGTGCATACTTATATTTTCGACGCTGGATACTGCAGAAGGTTATCAGAACTGTGTTTTGATGTGAACCTTTCTGGGAAACAAGAAAGCATTGCATTACAGTGCAGCAATACATTTAGCTCCGGTATATCGCTCAGCGCTGCAATGCGGTGCAGTCTACCAATCTGAGGTGTAATGCGGTGCAGTCTACCAATCTGAGGTGTAATGCGGTGCAGCCTCTACCTCTGAGGTGTAATGCAAGCTGCCAGTCTACCATACTGAAGTGTAATGCGTGCAGTCTACAATCAGAGTGTAATCGCGGTGCAGTCTACCAAATTCAGAAGTGTAATGCGGATAGCAGTCTACCAATCACGAGGTGTATGCGGGCAGAATCTACCATCTGAGGTGTACATGCGGTGCAGTCTACCAATCTGAAGATGCAAATGCGGCGATGCACGTCTACCGATCACTGAGGTAATGCCAGTGCAGTGTCCAATCAGAAGTGTAAACTGCGGCTTGCAGCTCTACCAATCTGAGTAATGCGGTGACAGTCTACAATTCTGAGAAATGTATTATGCGGTGCATCGACTACCAATCTGAGAAGTGTAATGCGGATGCAGAATGGTACCAATCTGAGATGTAAAGTATAAATATATTATCCGATTTATAATGCAGTGCAGTCTACCAATCAGAAGTGTAATGCGGTGCAGTCTACCAATCAGAGGTGTAATGCGGTGCAGCCTACCATCTGCAGTTTGCATATAGATGTATTGCAATGTAGTCTGCCTGCTACCAAACACTAATTTGTGTTTGTTTCGACTGATGCCACAGGTCACAACATGCATTGCTGCTGGCGGCGGTGACTCTGCTGGCGACACTAGCGCCATCTCTGGGCGGTGAGTGGTGCGAGAACTTCGAGTCCCGCGCTGGAATGTTCTGGAGTCAGCGCAGCTATAGCGGCCAATGGGAGCACACCACGTACACGGAAGAATCCAAGTCGGGCGATGCCAAAATGCCGAAACCCACCACTGGTGAGGTACGTTACAATTATTGCGGTGGAAATATGGATTACCGACAATTCTTCAGAAGTACAAATATGTGTCTTCGCCCCCTTGACAGAAACAGAAATGAATTGCCTTGTCCTGTTACGTATTGCCGTTTTAATCAGCCAATTTGGCTGTTGTTTCGTTAGGACTTGCCGCATGTTTTATATGAACGTAACCATTTGTATGCCTATGTGAGTACAATTTGCATTATTACTTTACTCCTCGACATGTCGTAAATAGGGATTAGTTGCTTGAGTTCGTTTCATTGTTTATTAAGTCTAAATAAAAGCATTTGCCGGTCAAATTGGTCAAGAGTAATTAAGCAAAGAGCAAAGGTGTAGAAGATAGCAGCAAATGCATATTTTAACCTGACCTGCTGCTTCCATGAAGTCTTCACAGACTTCTGTCCAATCTTCTTCGGAAAGGTATATGGTAAACCGCTTGCATTTGCAGCTTACGCTGCCATTGCATTTTCAAAATATTCAACATAGGAATTAGTGTGGGGGGGAGGTCCAGGAATGAAGAGCCACTAATCAAGTTATCAGGGGTGGAACTTTATATCTCTTGGGGAGGGCCCGAGCCCCCCCAATGATTTAAAATTTTAACATTAGGCCTAAGGCGTTGCATGGTAAGAACTGAGTTAAAATCTATAAAATTAACATTAGGGCCCCCGAGCGATTTCATAAAGTTCCGCTTGTACAAGTTATCCTTTACAAAAACATGTGTTTATGTTATATAGAGCGGCGTTGCTTGGTGACAGGCAACCTACCACCAGTGAAACGCTTTATTTGGGTTGGGAATCGAGCGGGCTATTCTTCAGCGTTATTGATTACGTGAAAGAGCGTTTAAAGTTTCGCTTTGAGTTGAGCCTGACATGCCAGGGACGGGGACCCCGGCAGCTATCCTTCTTCGGCTGCAAGGGGTCACGTGACCGGACAGGTCAGCTGGGGTGAACTGAGCGCGAGGCTGGTGGGTCGTGGCCGCAGGCTGCGTAACCAGCACCAAATAGCTTCATATAGCACCACCATGGCTGTGTGGCAGCGCACGTTGCTCCACTCCACTGCACCTTAGCCTGACAGTGCAGAATTTCAGAGATATATTCGTGATTTTTACGACATTACATTTGTGTGCGCAAGTTTTCAGCAACATCAACCGGGCAGTTGCAAATATGCAAGCTTCGGAAAATCAAGGCTGCGATTGGGCCGCTCATTCTGAGTTTTTGCCCGAGTTGACGGAAGACCCTGCGTCCGCTTCGTATCAACAGCTGACCCCTTAATCTTACGGACATCCAATGACTTTGGAACCGTAAGTTTCCCGCTGCTGACAGGCCACTCAGTACAGCACACCAAGGCACGTACCACGTTAATGGTGAACTTATCAACGAAACTACCCACCTATTTCCAGTAGTGCTCATAAAACACGAACCAGATTTAGCGACATATTATGGGAGCTCACGAATCGAGAGCAGATTGACACGCGTTTCGGATTCGAACCCGGGTAACCGGGTCCCTATGTCACGCTAACATGATGCACCACAGGATGGTATGCTGCTGCTCCGTCCGTCGCGGGGAGGAGACATCGCCTCCTCTCGGCTGGTGTCTCCTGAGCTGGTGTTCTCTGGAGACGAAGCTTCCATCGAACTGACCTATTGGCTGCGGTACACAGGCTCCGACAGCCAGGTCAACTTCCTGCTGTACAGGTGAGGCCACGGGTCAGGTCACGGGTCAGTTATCGAACAAGGGTACGAGTTTCACACGGTCGCGCATCAGCCAGTCTCATAAACTATTTCGGCTGTGAGCCTCGCCTTTTTTTCAGGTGAGAGCCACGGCGTCAGGACTTCACGGATCAAGATAGGTCGCGCGGTCGATTCACAGCTCGAGACAGCCAGGTCAACTTCCTGCTGTACAGGTGAGGCCACGGGTCAGGTCACGGGTCAGTAGGTCACGGGTCAGGTACACAGGCTCCCACAGCCAGGTCAACTTCCTGCTGTACAGGTGAGGCCACGGGTCAGGTCACGGGTCAGTAGGTCACGGGTACGTCACAGGCTCTCAGCCAGGTCAACTTCCGCGTACAGGATCAGGCACGGGTCAGTCAAGGGGTCAAAGTAGCGTCAACAGAGAACAATTATGAGTCGCGTTCCACAGTCCGGACCAGGCCAGGTCAACTTCCTTGCTTAACAGTTTGAGGCCACGCGGATTCAGGAATCACGGGTCAGTTCACGGTTGTCAGGTAACCACAGGCTCCCAACATACAGGGGTCAACTTACCTTGTCAGGTGAGGCCAACGGGTCAGAGTCAACGGGTCAGTAGGATCCAGCGTGTGCCGGTTCACAGGCTCCGGGGACAAGCCAGGTCAACCTTCCTACCTGATACAGGTCAGAGGCCACGGCGTCAGGCACGAGCGTCTAGTTCACGGGGTCAGGTCACACAGGCTCGTGACATGCAGGTCGACTATTACCTGCGTACTAGGTGAGTTCAGCGGTCAGGTCACGGTTCAGTAGGTCACGGCGTCGGTTGCACCTACGACAGCCAGGTCAACATCTCCTGCTTTGTACAGGTGAGGCCACGGGTCAGTCACGGTCAGTATGGTACACGGGTCGAGTATTCACAGAGCTCCCAAGCCAAAGGTAATTCCTGCCTGTACAGTGCGAGTGAAGGCCACGGTCAGGTCACGGGTCAGTTCACGGTCCAGCTCCACGGAAGACTCCACAGACACAGATACGTTCAACTTCCTGCTAGTACAGGATGAGGCGCACGCGGGCTACTCAGCTCGGGTCAGTTCACGCCCTCACGCTTCACATGGCGTACCCTCACAGGCGGGTTCAGTTACTTCCTGCTGTAATCTACAGGTCAGGCACACGAGTCACACGCCTACGAGGTCAGTATGTCGAGCGAGAGTCGGTTCACATGCTCCGCGCGAGGCCAGTGCAATACTTTCATCTGTTAACTGAGCCACCGCCGTTTGCACGGCTCCAATGTAAGGTTCCGGTCGTTCACAGGGCTCACGACTAGCCAGGTCCAACTTCTGCTGTACAGGGTGAATTGTGTGGTTGTGGTGCGATTACCACGGAGTCGCGCCTCCACCGGGTTCAGTTATCGGTGTCAGGTACACAGGGCTCCCCACAGCGCAGGTAACTTCCTGTCTGTACAGGTAGACACGGGTCAATCACGGTCAGTTCACGGGTCAGGATACCACAGCTACCACACAGCCAGGTCAACTGTCCTGAGGGCTGTACACGTCAGCCACGGGTCAAGGGAATAAACACGGGTCGTCAAGGTCACGGGTCCGGTTCAGCTGCTCCGCAACCAGAGCGAGGATCAACTTTCGCTGCTAGTCGCGCACAAAGTGTAATGTCGCGACGCGGTCAGTCCACGGTAGATCAGTAGCACGGTCGTTCACAGGCTCCGACAGCAGGTATACTCCTGCGATACAGCAGTGATGGGCCACGGGTCAGGTCACGGTTGTCAGTAAGGTCACGAGGTCGGTCCACGGCATCCACCAGCCAGTCGTCAACTTCTTGCTACATATCAGGTGACCACTCAATCACAAGATACAGTAAGGTCAACGGATTCGGCATCCCGGGCAGCTTCTCACACCAGGTCACTTCCTGCTGTACAAGGTGAAGGCACGGGTCAGATCACGGGTCAGTAGGTCACGGGTCGGTTCAACAGGCTCCACAGGTCCCAGGGTCAGACTTCATTTCAGTTCCTGTAACTAGTGTGAAGGACCATCGGGTACACATGTGCCTGTCCATCGGCTCCACAAGTAGGTACTGGCGGGTCATAGATCTCGTAGGCAAGACTCGAGTTCATCTGGCGTCCCACAGTCTTCAGCGAGAGAGAGTCAAATTCCTGCGGTTACACAGGTGATGGCGCCACGGTCAGATCACGGTCGATTCAGAGTAAGGTCACGGGTCGGTTTCAAGGCTCCGACGCCAAGGTACACCCTACTACTGCTGGTACAGGTTGAGGCCATCGTCGTCAGTCAGCGAGTCAGTAGGTCAACGGGTCAGTACACTAGAGTCTCGACAGCCGGAGGGGTAATGATCTCTTCTGCTGTCGAGAGAGGCCACGGTCAGGTCACGGCTCCGATAAGTACACGGATGTTTCCTGGATCTCCACTCGACGCGCCTCTCCACAGCCAATAATCAACTGTACAGCGTGCTGATACAGGAATATCACGCAGCCAAACAGTGGTCTAGTCACGGGTCAGTCACGAATCTTAACAGAGAGAGAGTACGAGTACATAAATTCAAGGCGACCACAGCCAGGATTTCAAAAGCTTCAGCTTCGCTTGTACAGGATAGAGCGACTCGTGGGTCTAGTCCGGACGAGGCTCAGTAGCGACGGTCTAGCTACGAGCAGGCGTGCGCGAACTATCCTAAGGATCCAGGATCTTTCTCTTACAGGTGAGGCCACGGGTCAGGTCACGGATCTAGGTGACAGTCACTGGTGTGCTCGCGATCACAGTTCATCTCCATCAGCACACGTGATCTCAAACTTCCATGACTTGTACATGGTGAGGCAGCGGTTCCATATCACGGGTTCAGTAGATCACGGGGTCGGTACACAGGACTGCGCACAGCAAGAGTCATACGATTCCTGTGTAACAGTATGAACGTGCCATGTGGTCGAAGTTTAGAAGGGGTCAGTAAAGGTCACGCGTCCGTTCACAGAGGCTCACACAGCCAGGCTCGATCCTCTGATGTACATATGATCAGAGCCACCATGGGTCATGTCGACTGCTGCGGCAAGTCACGCGCGCAGTTCAAAGCCAGTTAATGCACGCGCACTCTCCACAACAGACCCGCGTCAATCTATGCTGTCACACCGATAATATCAACGGCTGACACCCTGAGATACAGTAACAACTGCGATACAAGTAGACTACTTCAGAGAGGATGCTCCGGTTCACAGGCTCCGACAGCCAGGTCAACTTCCTGCTGTACAGGTGAGGCCACGGGTCAGGTCACGGGTCAGGTAAAAGGGAATGTCAGGGATCAGATCAGGGGTCAAGCCAAGTGATCACGAAAACAAAAATGTCAACAAATGTCTGGGCAAAGGTCAGGTTGTGGGTAAGACCAAGGTTATTCCCATGAACTTGCCGGTTTCATTTCGCTGTTGGATTTATGAGGCAGTGCACCTCTCTGAACCATAGTTGAGGTCAAGTCAAATAAATGTCTTCAGGACGTTATATATCGCCACATACCTGATGTAGTTACAATTGATGTTTATATGGTAATCGCAATTTGCAATCACACTAATTTGATCACCTACCATAATGGTACCTAACTACCGCAATAGTATTATGCTGGTAAGTCAATATTGTTGATTGACCAATAATGTCCGTGACATTGATATCGCAAGTCATGCTACCAAATGACTTCCCTAGTAGCACACATTACTTTCACGACGTCGTGGCAACGTTTTTACGACGTGATTACGTCGTACGAACGCTGTCATGACGTTGTCAACGTTGTCATGACGTTGTGACAGCGTTATGTGCTATAGGGCTGCTGACCAGATGTTGTTTCGATGGCAGACTGGTTAATGGAGTCGAAGACACGGCACCTTTCCTCAACATCACATCGTATTCCACAAAACATGACAGTCACTGGTCAACACTACAAGCCGGTCTCAACCTGGACAAGGGGAAGAAGATTCGAGTGAGTTCGCCGCATGGCAAAAGCAAAGTTCTTCTTTCAGGCAAATGGTTCGCCTGTTGGTTGCAAATATTTTGTGCAGGTTGATATATAAACATTTGGTGAATAGATTTTCGCTTACGTTTGCGTGTGGAGTTATATTCTTTTACTTGACACGAACAGATATCAAATCATATTTATATACAAGCATTAATAAATGAAAACGAGCTTGCGTGGACTAATTACGTGATTGGGTGACGTATAAAACTGCACAAATTTGTAAAAATGCTTACCGCGACTGAGATGTAGGGATGCTGCAGAATACTGGCCGCTATTTGCCGCTGCAGAATACTGGCCGCTATTTACCCAATGTTGATAGCGATCCGTGCTTATCATTAGTGGATGCAGCGTTTAACCGATGGGGCTCCGTTGCTTTCCTCAGGTGGCCATCTACGGCTATCTGGACGGGAGCGCAGACGCCAACATCGGCCTGGACAGGGTCATCCTGCGGGGCGTGAACGACAACAACGCCTGCGGAGAGAGTGAGCTCTATTTTACTGATGGCGTGCTGTGAGAGGAGTGAAATTGTACGATATTAATTACAGGTGATATGCGTCATGCGAGCCTTCGACGTATGTACGAACTTCAATACTTTCACGTTATAGTTTTGGGAAAAACAGATTTCGTTTATTGATATATTGCATTATTTGTGACCAAAACCAAACAAAATTGAATTGTGTTAGCATTTTATTAGTCAGGTAAGACTTAAGAGTCAATATTTAGGTAAGATAAATAGGTAAGACTTAAGATATTTCAGCACACATTGTGGCGCCATCTTCAATGCATTTGTTTTCTAGAAGCAGGAGCCACAGTGTGTGCCAAAATATCTGAATTTTGTCATATATAAAATAATAATCCTCTTAGTGACTCTGAAAAACTGCATCAATATTTCATCAGTTAACCTAAATTTAGCGACCAATTTATATCCATTAAAAACTACAATCACATAGTGACGAAAATGAGCGTTACTGAAACGTATTCTGATCACGAACCATTATACAAACAATAGATGAATGCTTCTTTCACCGAATTATCAATATTGCATAGGTGCTGCGCAATTTTGAAATGATCAGGTTAAGTGTAGCAATTACCCTTTATGCACGAATTCGCATCTGTATAAGTGTAGGTATACCTGTTCTCTCTTTGTCTGTCACCAGGTTCAGTGCTGCTGACAGAACGTAACCCAGCACTGGAGTGCTAACATCCACTTCAAACACACCTGTGCTTCTCCCTGTCACCCCTGCTTCTCACCTGTCACCCCTGCTTCTCCCCTGTCACCCCTGCTTCTCCCCTGTCACCCCTGCTTCTCCCCTGTCACCCCTGCTTCTCCCCTTGGTCTCACCTCCCTCCTTCTCCCTGTCAACGCCTGCTTCTCGCCTGAAGTACCAACCTCCGCTTCTCCCCTGTCACCCCCTGTTATCTCCCCTGATCAAACGGCCGCGCGTGCTTCTTCGTCCATGCTGTCACCCCAGCATTTCTCCTCTGTCATGACACCCCTGGCCAGGCTCGACGCACTGGGTCCGGCCACTGTCGGCCGACCTGCTTCTCCCCTGTCACCCCTGCTTCTCCCCTGTCACCCCTGCTTCTCCCCTGTCAACCCTGCTTCTCCCCTGTCAACCCTGCTTCTCCTCTGTCACCCCTGCTTCTCCCCTGCTTCTCCCCTGCTACCCCTGCTTCTCCCCTGCCTGCCACCGCTGCTTCTCTGCTCCTGACGCTAACCTCCATCCGCGCTCCGCAAGTCCCGACTTCGACTTCTTACACACCTGTACCAACTCTCTCTCTCTCCTACAGCACGCTCCATGCTGCCGACCGAGGACCCGGGCCCGGAGGGTCCCAACTTCGACTTCTTCTGTCCGACCGACTACGGCCTCTACATGGACCCAGAGAGTTGCGAATTCTACTACAGCTGCAACTTGTGGATGGCCATCCACATGCCCTGCTACACGGGGCTCGTTTTCAACCCCGTCAACAGCCAGTGCGACTATCTCAGTGTCGTTACCAGCTGCCAGTGATGCAGAGTATCCAGCTGTGGAAAGGCGAGTCGCCGGCCGCCGCCAGGGGGCAGAGAGAGAGAGAGAGAGTGAGAGAGGGAGAGAGAGAGATAGAGAGAGAGTGAGCGACAGAGGGAGTGAGAGCCCATGGCTGCAAGTGATGGCAGAAGCTTCAGCAAAAGAAACAGAGGTGGCTGGTGCCTGTTACGGATACGTGCGGAAGGTTGTTTGATTCAGCCCACTGATGCGGCCTATTACTTAGTTTTGGAAGATACAAATAAATTGTATTACATTAGCGAAGAATCGCTCTCAGTTAGTTCAGGAACGATAAATACCCTGCATCCTTGATATGGAAAGTGCGAAAGAAAATGCCGCTCGTTGGTGCTATCGACCAGTTAGTGCCTTATCATAAATTGTACGCGCTGTATGATGCAGCTGATGTAAGCCGTCGGCAATGTTGTTTGGTATGTGTATCAGTGAAGGTCCACCACAAATTGGCATCGTCGTGTGAAATACTGATGTCAATACATCGATTCAATGTGGAACTATTATGCTTCTGGTAATCAAATGTTTTTCGGGATATACTGAACACAATTTGAGAACACATAGCAAACTTTCTAAAATAACGCCAAGTTTCGTGCTCTAATTTTCATGGAAGTTTTTTATTCGTCCTCTTGTAATACCAGTTTCTGACTGTTTTCACGGTACGCCGGAACATGTTCTTTAAAAAAATCGTTAAGGGGGCTTCTCAAATGAGAACGCTGCCCATTCTGAGGGTTCGGTAGCTAATCTACAAGAAGTGCAGTAAGAGTTCTCACTTAGGCGCTCATCAGTCTGTTTTTTTTTAATCAGAGTGAACGGTGGCTTCCATGGTAACCCTGCAAGCGGGACCACCGGTTTTCCCAACACTTGACGTTGACGTCATAATGATTATGAACGCGGCCAGCATTAACAAACACTCAAGAATATGTGCAAGAACATGAACATCAAGATCATTAAACATTTATCTTGGTCTTTGTATATTGAGACCGGTGATGTATTTAATAATCATGGGGGTTGGCACTTAAACACAAAATAGAAAGTAGAAAAACGCCTAATAGTGAATAGTTATGAATGACACTCATGTCAAACAGGTTTGGTGGAATAAGGATTCACTAGTTAGTCATGTTATAATTCAGACGGTTATTGTTAATGGTTTGATGAAGGTTTGACAGTGCCTGCATTAACTAAAAGAAATGAAAACTGTGTGCAATAATCATGCAACAGACCTTTCACCATATCACAATCAGGGCCAGTGGCCCCCAGCCAGTCGCCCGCAACAGGACAGGCACACCATCCGAGCAGAAAAACGAAGATGGCGCCACTGGGTCAGTGGCGCCACCTTCGCCAGCCGGGCACTCTGACCCCGGCCAACAGGCGAGCCGCCCCGGCACCCGGGCGAGCTGCCCTCAGGTACCCATGCTCGCCGTTCAATGTCAGTCCTCGGCGCCTTTCGCGCCTCTCGGCCAGGGGTCGAGCAAAATGAAAAGTTGTCGCCAACGAAATTCCATATCAAAGTGGTCGCCGCAGGGATGAAGGCCTACTTGACCAGAAGTACGATGTATTATGTCATCAATAAGCGTTTACTGAAGGTTTAACTGGTAGGTAACTTGGATACCGGT
>VOPJ01011542.1:0-19957 GCA_014673585.1 Semibalanus balanoides
CATGATTCAATGAAAACTACTGTTTTTCATATTCAAAACAGTAAATAATATCGTATCATGTTCTCAATTTTCCACTCTCATGAACTTCTTGGGCTCAAAATTTCCACTTACCCAAGCCAAATTGAAATATTGGGATACTGTTAAGTGGTGGGAACTTACCAACCGAACCGAACCAAACCGAACCAAACAGAGCCGAGCCAAGCCGAGCCAAAACAGAGGAATCGGACCAGCCGGCACAGCTCCGAGCCACCACAGATATAGCTCACCGAGCTGCAGCTCCGTTCTCTGCGATGTACCATAGAACTCCTCACTGAGCCACTCGTCACGTGTTAGCACACGCGACCTGATATGTGTCGCGAACGTTGTCGTAAGATTCCAGCTTTTACAGAACACGCTTCCAGAGCTTGGCACCATTCAAAGTTTGAGAAATGACATCGTCCTCCATTCGAAGCAGTTACTCCGAGAGCCGACTCGTTCCAGAGGGGAACTTTAATTAAAAATAATGCGACAATTTAATGACGAGGACGATGATGGTTTCATGCAGCATACGAGGGCCGGTAATTTAACGCAGCGATTAACCAGAGCGGGTAATTAAGCAAACGACAGAGCTTGGCGCCCATGAGCACCCGAGCGGGCACGACCAGAGGTCCTTTTCCGAGCGGCGCGATTCGCGCGAAAAATGGCATACCGTCCTATAACCAGCAGGCGGTGAGCAGCGAAATCGGTGGCGGTGACTGTAGCCACCACTGGGGGGGGGGGGGGGGTCGAGCGTCTAATGAGCACAGGTCAGGTAGGGTCAGGACTCGGAGCTCTCTACGAGCATCCCCATGATCCAAACCCCCCAACCTGGGGGTTTGGGGGGGGGGGAGGTCAGTGTATGGGTCAGGATCGGGAGCTCTCAACGGCATCCCCATGACTCACCACGGGTGGAGGTCAGGTAGGGGTCAGGACTCGGAGCTCTCCCGGCATCCCATGACTCACCACTGGTGGAGTCAGGTAGGGTGCAGGACTGGGAGCTCTCTACGGCATCCCCCCATGCTCACCCACGTTGGTGGAGGTCAGGTAGGTGTCGGAACTCGGGAGCTTCTCACGGCATCCCCATTGACTTACCACTGGTGGAGGTCAGGTAGGGTCAGGACTCGGGAGCTCTCACGGCATCCCCATGACTCACCACTGGTGGACGAGGGACCCGGATCAGCGGCGGCTCTGGAGGGAAGGATAACTCAGGATGACTCCTGCTAAGGAGCGGAGAAGACATCTCTGTCAAGTCAGGATACATTGCGACAGGAGCAGCGCCACTCAGGAGGACCGAACAGGGGGACAGCGGGGTAACAGGACAGCGGGGTAACAGGACAGCGGGGTAACAGGACAGCGGGGTAACAGGACAGCGGGGTAACAGGACAGCGGGGTAACAGGACAACTGAATGCAGCGTAGCAGCACTGCTGAAGACGACACCGCCCTTTTGCCATTGCTCTCTACAAAGTTGACACTGCCCTGCCGATACTTTGCCGGACTTCATGGTGACCCTCTCGCACGCGGAATCAGTCTGGACAGGCGGAGGCCGGTGTGTGTAGGGGGGGGGGGGGGGGGGGGGGGGGGGGGGGTCCGGACTCAGTCCCCGTCTCACCTGGGCCGGAGTGCTGGGTCGCGAGCTGCCCATGATGACGAACTTGCCGCCGCCTGGCGCCGAGGTTTTGGCGACCGACGCCGGCGAGTTGCTCACGATGATGGTCCGCTGAGGCGTGCCGACCGGCGTGCCTGCGCAGGCACAGGCACACGTTATATGAGACAGGCACACGGCACAGTAGACAGACAGAGACACGTGTTACAGGAACAGGCGCACGGTACGGGAGACAGCCACACGTTATAGGATACAGATGCTCGGCAGGCGTACGAAGATACCATATAAACGGTGCTTACTGCATAACCACCCAGTCCCGTTCCTCCCCATCCCGGTGTAACCCATCCCACTACGTCGCTTTCCATCCCACTCCGCCCATACCGCCCCGCCCCGCCCCGCCGCCCGCCCCGCCGCCCGCCCCGTCCGTCCCGTCCCTCCGTCCCGTCCGTCCCGTCCCGTCCGTCCCGTCCGTCCCGTCCGTCCCGTCCCGTCCGTCCCGTCCCGTCCCGTCCCGTCCCGTCCCGTCCCGTCCCGTCCCGTCCCGTCCCGTCCCGTCCCGTCCCGTCCCGTCCCACCCCGTCCCATCCTGTCCCATCCCATCCCACCCCGTCCGGGGCCCGCTCGGCTCTGACGTCGAGCCCAGGCCGCGCCGCTCCGGGCCGACGAGCGCGACAATTCCAGGCGGCGCCGCGTGCCCGGCCGTCAATCGAGACACGAATGCTATTAGCATACATCAAAGCCGGCAGAGGCGCCGGCCAGCAGCGCGCGGCCTGACCCGGGGCCGGGCTGGGTCGGGTAAAGACCCGGCCCGGAGCGTCAGTCACTGGGACCGTAACTGGCTCAGCGCCGCGGGACCGATGGTAGAGGCGGGCGCCTCTGATCCCAGCTGAGCTGATACAGCCGACAGGAGCGGCCGACGGCCGACGGGAGCGACGCTGATCACACGGACGGCACTGATAGCACTGATAGCACTGATAGCACTGGTGAGACGGATGGGACTGACGGGACAAGTTGAACCGATTGAAATGGTTGGCCTGGCGGGACCAGTGGAACTGATTGAAATGGTTGGCCTGGCGGGACAAGTTGAACCGATTGAAATGGTTGGCCTGGTGGGACCTAGTGGAACTGATTGAACTGGTTGGCCCTGGCGGGAACTAGAGAACTGATTGAACTGGTTGGCTGGCGGGACTAGAGGAACTGAGTGAATGGTTGGCCCTGGGGGACAAGTTGAACCGATTGAAATGGTTGGCCGGGGGGGGGGGGGGGGCTGGTGGGGACCTAGTGGAACTTGATTGAAAATGGTTGGCCTGGCGGGAACAAGTTGAACCGATTGAAATGGTTGGCCTGTGGGACTAGTGGAACTGGATTGAACTGGTTGGCCTGGCGGGACTAGAGGAACTGAGTGAACTGGTAAGGCCGGCGGGACCTAGTGAAACTGATTGAACTGGTTTGGCCTGGCGGCTACGTGGAACTGGAGTGAACTGGTTGGCTGGCGGAACTGGAACTGCGAGAATGGTTGGCCTGGCGAACTAGTGAAACTGATTGAACTGGTTGGCCTGGCGGGACTAGTGGAACTGAGTGAACTGGTTGGCCTGGCGGAACTAGTGGAACTGCGAGAACTGGTTGGCCTGGCGGAACTAGTGAAACTGATTGAACTGGTTGGCCTGGCGGGACTAGTGTAACTGAGTGAACTGGTTGGCCTGGCGGGACATAGTGAGCTGTAGTGAACTGGTTGGCCTGGTGGGACTAGTGGAACTGATTGAACTGGTTGGCCTGGCGGGACTAGTGTAACTGAGTGAACTGGTTGGCCTGGCGCCTGGCGGGACTAGTGGAGCTGATTAAAATGATTGGCCTTGTGGGACAAGTGGAACTGAGTAAACTGGTTGGCCTGGCGGGACTAGTGGAACTGAGTGAACTGGTTGGCCTGGTGGGACAATTGGAACTGATTTAAATAGTTGGCCTGGCGGGACTAGTGGAACTGAGTGAACTGGTTGGCCTGGTGGGACAATTGGAACTGATTGAAATAGTTGGCCTGGCGGGACTAGTGGAACTGAGTGAACTGGTTGGCCTGGCGGGACAAGTTAAACCGATTGAAATGGTTGGCCTGGCGGGACTAGTGGAGCTGAGTGAACTGGTTGGCCTGGCGGGACTAGTGGAACTGAGTGAACTGGTTGGCCTGGCGGGACTAGTGAACTGGTTGGCCTGGCGGGACTAGTGGAACTGATTGAAATAGTTGGCCTGGTCGGACTGCACGAGCACGAGGTCAGACTAGGGGGTACTGCAATTAGTAGATCTGATGGGACTGATGGGACCAGCTGACACTGACGTATTGGTTGGTTCTGATGTTAATGCTTACAACTAGCGTGAATGACAGGGTCTGGCGCGCTTCCCCAGAGCTGCTGCGACTGGCCAGTCTGACAACTGACTAGGACTGAAGCTCCCAGTCACAACTGGGACTGAAGTTCCCAGTTGTGACTGTTTGGATCACTGCTCGGCCTGTAAACCGGACACAGACCGACCCCGACGGCAGTGACGCCGGCCAGCCAGCCGACCGGCGCTGCGATCGACAGGTCCGGGACACTTCAGCTTCCCAGTGACAAATGGCCGCCTTTTTGGCCGGCTTCTGGGAATAATTAAACAATGGCGTCGCGGCGTCGATAATGGTTTCATCAATCATGCATACGTTACGGATTGACAGCACACTCAGTTAAAGAAGTCGCCGGCGGTCGGATGCGGGACAGACGCGAGTTCAGCTGCGCCGGCCTCTCCCGCCAACCCCGGCGGACCAGCCGGCCCGGCGGCCGATGTGGGTACAGTATGACACGAGGCCTCTATCCCCTGAGTAGGCTGGTACGCCACTCGTGTTGCCTCGACACAACGCCCGACTCTGAGCCCTGTAACTGTGCCCGTATCGCCAGAGGCAGTACCCACCACTGAGCGGTCGCACCACTCGCCCCTAACACCTCGCCCAAGCCCTCATCCTTCCACCCTCCAACCACCACCGTGCTGCCCGCGTGTCCCTCTCTCTCACCTATCCGTCCAACTGACTGTCCCGCAGCCGAAGCGGCTGCAGAGGCACCCAGGGCCAGTTTGCCGGTGCCGGGCGCGGCTCCGAAGGCGACGCCGGCGACCGCCTGCGGAGCCACCGTCTGGGAGCGGGCCTTGGCGACGGCGGAGCAGAGCAGGGGGCCGAGGAAGCCGAACTCGGCCTGGTACTGGTCCGGCACGTCCGGCGGCTGCCGCAGCTGCTTCAGCAGCGGGGTCAGACCGCGCTGTGGGACAGACAGACATACAGACAGACAGCAGGGTCAGGGTACAGACAGAAAGGAGGCGTCTCAGACAGCGGTGCTGACACAGACAGACACACAGACACGGCGGGGTTAGAATACAGTCAGGGCGCAGCAGCAGATCAGTTTCTATGAAACTAGTTAGTTCGGATATCCTTTGAAGTCCCGAATCATCGGCTACGAAAACACCTCTTTGAGGAAAGCGGATTAAGTTCTGTAAGCGGATCATAGAAACGCGACTTCCCGAGGAAATTGGATATTCCTACCTCTATACTCGCTCCGTTCATTTGATTACAACGAAGATATGTTTGCAAACACTTAACTTATACATAAAAAACGACAGCAAGAACATGTTGTGAACATGCTTCGCTCAAAGGATATTTTAGAAAGCAGATAGTATTTGATTACTCATGTAAGTCATGTTAAAAACGTGAAACTCACTCGCAATACAATCACGATGGCAAGAACATCTGTGCAAAAATCGTCTCCCTATCTGGCATAACAAAGTTAAAAACACCATCGTTGACTACACATAAATGTACCTCGCGACATCCCAAAATATGTAATACGTCAAAAATATATCTCGCCAAGTGTCAATTCAGAGGAAACGAGCCTGATTAATTTTTAATACAATGCTGACTTCCCTCGTATACGGTCATGCAAACTTCGAGTTGAAATTTCAATTTCTTCAGTAAGTGAATTCGTATCTAGCCTGCCCTGTCATATACTATCTACTATGTATCGCTATCTCTATGGTCCTAACGTCGCGAGCTCGCTCGTCGAATACAGAACAACAGTCGCCCACTCATAGACTGTACGCGTCAGCGTACATACACACCAGAGCACGCTACAGACTAGCGGGCGAGATGAGCTCGAGTACACCACGGATGTCGGATCAGAACACGTGCACTCTAACATCACATCCTGACATGTCTCTCTGACAGAGACACGGCACAATCCCCGGCACACTGCCGTCAGAGCCCAGCCAGCCTGAACAGCAGCCAGTCGACAGAGACACGGCACACACAGCGTCAGAGCCCAGCCAAGCTGAACACCAGCCGCCTGGGCTCTCTAGGCAGAACACGCACAATCCCTGGCACACATTGCCGTCAGAGCCCGCCAGCCTGAACAAGCAGCCAGCGCAGAGAACGACCCACAATCCCTGGCACACACAGCCGTCAGAGCCCAGCCAGCCTGAACACCAGCCAGGCGCTCTCTCAGGCAGAGACACGCACATCCCGGCACACAAGCGTCAGAGCCCATCCACCTGAACACAGCCAGCCTGGCTCTCTCAGGCAGAGGCACTGGCACAACTCCTGGCACCACACTGCCGCGCTCAGAAGCCCAGCCAGCCTGAACACCAAGCCAGCCTGTCCTCTCTCAGGCAGAGACACGCACAATCCTGGCACACACTGCCGTCGCCAGCCAGCTCTGAACAACCAGCCAGCCTGGCTTCTCAGCAAGAGACACGGCACCAATCCCTGGCACACACAAAGCCGTCAGAGCCCAAGCCAGCATCTGAAACACAGCCATTCGACAAACGGCACAATCCCTGCAACACAGCCGTCAGGAGCCCAGCCAGCCTGACAGCAGCCAGTCGACAGAACACGCACAATCCCTGGCACACAGCCGTAGAGCAGCCAGCCTGAACAGCAGCCAGCCAGCCTGGCTCTCTCAGGACAGAGACACGGCACAACCACTGGCACACACAGCCGTCAGAGCCCAGCCAGCCTGAACAGCAGCCAGCCAACCTGGCAGGTAATCACAGCGGTCAGTCAGTCGGCGGTCGATCCACTCTACAGGGGGCGCCATCTCAGACAGGCCCCACGGCCCGCACCAGCGGCACCCCGGTCACGTAGAGCAGATAGCGGGCCGACCAGCGGCCACCGACCGACCGACCGACCGACCGACCGACCGACCACTGCCGCCGCCGGCCAGCGGTCACCGCCACCGTCCACTGTCCACTGTCCACCGTCCACTGTCCACTGTCCACTGTCCACTGTCCACTGTCCACTGTCCACTGCCAGCTGCCCACTGCCCATGCCCACTGCCACTGTCCACTGCCTGTCCACTGGTCCACTTGTCCATGTTCCACCGTCCCACCGTCCACCGTCCACCGGCCCACCGCCACGCTCCACCGCCACTGCCCACGCCCACGCCCACCGCCACCGCACCGCCACCGCCCACTGCCACCGCCCCGCCCCGATTCACCCGTCCACCGTCCACCGTCCACCCGTTCCACGTCGCACCGTCCCTACGCGTCCAACCGTTCCACCCCGTGCTCCACCGTCACCGTCCACCGCTCCACCGTCCCCGTCACTGTCCACCGCCCACTGTCACTTCCACTGCCCACTGTCCACTGTCCACTGTTGTCCATCTGGTCCACTGTCCACTGTCCACTGTCCACTGTCCACTGTCCACTGTCCACTGTCCACTGTCCACCGTCCACCGTACACCGTCCACCGGCCGCCGCTGCAGACGCCCGTCATAAGCGGCACGGATTCCAGACTGAGCCGGGGGCGGCCGACTGTGGGCTATCACACAGCAGGGCAGCAGGGGACCGGCGGCCCCTGGGTGACAGGCAGAGGGGGCTATCACACAGCAGGGCAGCAGGGGAGCGGCGGCCCCTGGTGCCAGCAAGGGACTATACACCAGCAGAGCAGAGGACACCGGCGACCCCTGAGTGCCAGGCAGAGGGGGCTTATCACACAGCAGGCAGCAGGGGAACGGCGGGCCGGCCCTGAGTACAGGCAGGAGGGGCTATCACACAGCAGGGCAGCAGGGACACCAAAAGGGGGCGACCCCCTGAGTGCAGCAGATGGGGGCTATCACACAGAGCGCAGGGACGGGCGGCCCCTGAGTGCCAGGCAGAGGGGCCTATCCACACAGCAGGGCAGTCAGACACCAGCGACCCTGAAGTGCGCGCAGGCAAGGGGGCTATCACACAGCAGTGAGCAGGGGAGCGGCGCCCTGCGGACAGGCAGGGCTATCACCACAGCAGTGCAGCAGGGACACCGGCGGCCCTGGGTGCAGGCAGAGGAGGCAGCGGCGTCAGGGACGGGAGGCAGTTCTCCCTGCCGTCTGAGCGGGCCGGCCGACTGTGGGCTATCACACAGCAGGGCAGCAGGGGAGCGGCGGCCCCTGAGTGCCAGGCAGAGGGGGCTATCACACAGCAGGGCAGCAGGGGAGCGGCGGCGGCCCCTGGGTGACAGGCAGAGGGGGCTATCACACAGCAGGCAGGGGGAGCCGCCCCTGGGTGACAGCAGAGGGGCTATCACACAGCAGGGCGCAGGGAGAGCGGCGGCCCCTGGTGACAGCACTGAGGGGTATCACACAGCAGGCACAGGGGAGCGGCGCCCCTGAGTGACAGCAGAGAGGCAGCGGGCCATCAGACGGGGCTTCTCCCTGCCGCTGGGCGGCGCGGTCCGGTGAGGGACCAGAACACAGACAGCTTCTCTGGCTTACAGAGACTAGGAGGCCGGTGGCCGGGGGTGATTATGGACAGGTGTGGTAGGCCGGGCCGAGTGAGGATCGGTACACCCCCGGCTGGTCCAGTCAGACCAGAGACGCCGGTCAGCTGTGTTCTACAACTGCCACCCTGGTACTGAGCTGTGTCGCAATGCACTGCAGAAGACCCGCTCCGACCGACAAATGATGTCCTCAGACTCAGAGGCTCAGAGCATTATAGAGGGATTGCAAAGTCATAACACGAAGCTTGGCTATATTTCGTGTCACTAAATCACGGTATTGCGTAAAGAGAAACCGATTACAGTCTACAAACAGCAGATTAGACATACCAGCGGAAGCTTTGTAAAATGCAATATTACTTATAAAAACAAGTCAATCTATTCCACTATTTTTCAAATTTCTTCAGAAGTGGATAACAACGGAGTTCCATTTCCAATACTTCATGTTAGCATACAGACAGCCCGAAAGTAAACAGACCAGCGGTATATTCTAGTAAGAGACGCCAAGGAGCAAGTTACAATTCTTTCATCGTTGAATGAAACAACACATTTTCTACGGGGGCGAAACGTGACAGGAATGTATTGCTCGCCGGAGCTCCTCTTCAACGAACATCTAACAAGGTGGGCTCTGTGGCAGCCAATCACTTCGGCATATTGAGAAGAAGAAAAAAAAACAGCCAATCAGCGAGAGAGGTCCATCGGCTCTCTTCTCATCTAACAACAGAACCAAGTAGATCCGAGACAAAAAATCACCACCCAGTGTTTTAGCTAGTCTATCCAGTTTTATTTCATTACAAACCTACTTTCGTATATGTAAAAATAAAACATAATGCCCTACAGAATCTAATATCTAAATACAGTCGTCCCTAACATAGGTATCTTTAGGAAGACTTATTTAATCTTACGCATTGCATCTAGCCTAGATTCTGATTGTGAGAACAGTTTGTTAACGCAGCTAATATGCGTAAATGCACGATAATCCGGGAAGTCAAACAAACGGCGGCAAGCAAATTATCGCCGCCTAGCACAACTCGCCAAATAGAGCGATAAATTAGCCGGCCGGTAATTTATAGGGAGTCGGCGGCGATTCTGGGCGTGGCATCGGAAACAACTACCAGCGCCGCTGGCTGACATTCCCGTCAGGGGAGGTAGCTTCAGGAGGGGGACCCGTCAGGGGGAGGTGGACCCGTCAGGGAGGTGGACCCGTCAGGGAGGGTGGACCGTCCAGGGGGAGGCGGCACCCAGGCCGGAGATAGGCACTCACATCAGCCCGGAAACCAGGCCGGAATATACGCCGTGCAGGTCCTGTAGAGGAGCACAGTGCACGCTCAGGTAAAAATCGGCAGCAAATTTAACTGAAGATTTACAAGCTGCATCTGTAAAAATAATAAACGATGATTGTAAATGTCCCCAAAAAGATGTTAGGGATGCAACAGCATGTGAGATTTATAGGATCGCTTTTTTGCAACAACTTAAGTGCAAACTGCGTGGGTAAGTTCGAAAGAGCTCTTCCCTCTCTGTCTGCTGTCTCAACGGAACGATACATCATTACAATTAATACACGAGACCATTGCTCGTTTACCTATTCACAATTAAAATTTTTATTGGTTTTGTTTGTTTATTTATTGGGGTTTAAGGGCGCGCCGACACCTTTGGGTCAATTTGCGTCCATTTCCTATTGGTAAAATGATAATATATGCAATGCATATAAGTCGTTATTGCAGTCAACCGTTACTCAACACCGCATTCATAGATGAGTTTCAACATCATACATTTTGCAAACCATATTGGCAAACATCATCTCCCATGTAAGCGAACTATCAATCTCACACCTCAACACAGATCTCTCCATAGCCTAGTAACTCACCACAAACAGCTGTTTGAGGTGCGTGGTGGCCAGCTTGTCTGCGGGGCTGATGGACGCGCCCGGGTCGGTCTGCTGCTCCAGCCGGGCACCGAGCGGCTTCACTTGAGGCAGCACGAACGCCTTGATCACCTCGGGGCCGAGCTCCGAGAGACCTGCACGACAGCACGAAACACGGGACCACAGTCATCAACGAGCAGCGAGCAGCACCAGCACAGCCACCAGCACTCAGCATCAGCACGACGGCACGACACGACTCAGGACACGGACACGACACGGACCGTGGGGACACGACACGGACAGGAACGGCACGGAACACGGGTCCGGAACGACATCGGACACGACCGGACACGGACACGACACGGACACGACACGGACACACACGGACAGCGACACGAACCGGACACGGACACGACACGGACACGGACACGGACACGGACACGACACGGACACGGACACGGACACGACACGGACACGACACGACACGGACACGACACGGACACGACACGGACACGACACGGACACGACACGGACACGCTGACCGACACTATGTCCAGTGTCTCCACCGTGTCACAGTGAGGCAGACAGAGTACCAGCCGTCTCCCGCCCAGCCGAGCGGACACACGGCCACGGCGAGCATCCGAATCACATCGATAAGGGACTAACGAGTCCCGTCGGCGCTCCATTGTTTCCCGCTCGGTCCGATGGGGGCGCGGGTCAGACTAATGTGGCGAACACAGACTGACAGACTGTCCGCGTCTGTCTCCGTCAAAGGTGCTCTGGCCAGCATCGACCCTCCATCGCCACCGCCACCGCCACCGCCACCGCCTCCGCCTCCGCCTCCGCCTCCGCCTCCGCCTCCGCCTCTGCCTCTGCCTCCCCCCTCCGCCTCCGCTTCGCCTCCCCTCCGCCTCGCCACGCCTCTGCCTCGCCTTGCCTCTGCTTGCCTCATCCTCTGCCTCTGCTTGCCTCTGCTCTGCCTGCCTCCGCCTTGGCCTCTGCCTCTCTGCCTCTGCCTCTGCCTCTGCCTCTGCCTCTGCCTCTGCCTCTGCCTTCTGCCTTCGCCTCCGCACAGCGATCAGATTGATTTATCCGCACCGCGGGCCTATAGCGACAACTACTGGCATACAGGTGAGCAAGGTGGCTACAAGCCAGCGGTCGGATTATTGGATTCTGACGACTTATCGAACGGTTCGCTGGACTCCGGGCAGAGCAGCGCGTCCTCAGATAACTGGATATTGACGACGCCGAGCGGGGGCGGCGGGGCGGGGCGGGGGCTGGTGGCGGGAGACGGAGACGGACCGGAGACGGGCGGAGACGGAGACGGAGACGGAGACGAGCCTCGGAGACGGAGCACGGAGACGGAGACGGAGACGGAGACGGAGACGGAGACGGAGACGGAGACGGAGACGGGCGGGGTGGGGTGTGGCGGGATGGACGGTCCGGAGCAGGAAGGGTCACGCGACGCTCAAACCAGTCAGTGAAATTATTCCGTACCCAATAGAGTGAATTACCACTTCCTGAGCGAATGAACGACAATAATGAGTGGCAGTGACACACATACACGGGGCGGAAGATTTAATTACGACAGCTATGTACGGACAAATGTTGCATCTGGATCGCCACCAGGGGCAGGACGTCTCAAACCGCAATATAAACCCTCAGTCCCGGTAACAAACCAGTCCATAACCCTATTCATAATAACACACACCAGCTGACCAGCAGCCCACACGGAGCACCAGTGGCCAGTTAGACCACCAACACCGCACGCAAACCATCACAGCACACGCAGGTAGGGTGCATCATCACCACCATCATCATCACCATCATCATCACCACCATCATCACCATCACCATCATCATCACCATCATCATCATCATCACCATCATCATCACCATCATCATCATCACCATCATCATCATCACCATCATCATCATCACCATCATCATCACCACCATCACCATCACCATCATCACCATCATCACCATCATCACCATCATCACCATCATCACCATCATCACATCATCACCATCATCACCTCATCACCATCTCGCATCACCATTCATCACCATCATTCACCATCATCACATCTCCCTTTCATCACCATCATCACCATATCACCTGCTCACATCTCACCATCATCCACATCCTATCACCATCATCAACCATTCCATCACATCATCCCAATCATCACCACCATCATCACCACCATCAGCCGGGTTCCCCGCCGTGGCCTACGTACCTGCCAGCGCGCCATATGTAGCCGCCAGTGGCGACTTATCCCCGGCCAGGCAGCCGGTGAATAGCCTCGTCACTCGCGTCTGCATGTTGTTCGTGGACGTGTTGAAGTTCTTGCAGATCTGAGCGAGCAGTCGGGAGGCGAAATCCCGCAGCGCCCAGTGATTGTCGGCCTCGGGACGGGCGCACAGCTGGCGGGACAGGATACAGCTGGCCACCGACGGGATCAGCTCGTGCAGCTGGCGACAGGAGGGGTCAGCGGGTCAGTCAGAGAGGTCAGAGAGTCAGAGAGCTCGAGGTCAGCGGGTCAGTCCCGGGGTCAGCGGGGTCAGTGAGGAAGATCAGAAGGGTCAGTAGGGTCAGTAGGTCAGCGGGGACCAGCGAGGCAGTCCCGGGGTCAGCGGGTCAGTCCCGGGGTCAGTCCCGGGGTCAGTAGGGTCAGTAGGGTCAGTAGGGTCAGCGGGGACCAGCGAGGCAGTCCCGGGGTCAGCGGGTCAGTCCCGGGGTCAGCGGGGTCAGTGAGGAAGATCAGAAGGGTCAGTAGGGTCAGTGGGTCAGCGGGGACCAGAGAGTCAGTCCCGGGGTCAGTGAGGAAGGTCTGTAGGATCAGTGAGTCATAAGGGTCAGCGGGGTCAGAAGGGTCAGAAGGGTCAGTAGTACGACGCGGCTTAACACTCGGCCAGGAAGGCGGCGCTCGCTAGCCAGTCTACACACCAACATCAAGCCATTGACAACAGACAGCCGAGTGAGGTGGTTCGGTCAGCCAGTCAGTCTACAAACCACCGAGTCACTGAACACTGTGCAGACCACGGGGGCCGGTTTACCTAGCAGCGGGAGGCCAACACCAGTCCAGCGTCTCTCCAGTTAGCCGTCGATAGAGTCTGGCGGCGGCGGCGCTCCGTTAATAGAGCCCGACCGGCGGCGCTCCGTTGAAGGGAATGTTTCACATTAACATAAGATTTGAGTTGAGATGGCCAAGTTGTTGGATCCATTGAAATTAAGTATTGTAAGTTTAACACCCCACAGAGGTCTAATCGAAAGTCATTTTGAGTTTTGTTTTTTGACATCTGCAAAAATAAGCCCCGCAGTGTATTTGAATAGCGCGTAAAGCCGATGTGTCCATCTCTCTTTATCAAATGTTGATAAAGCCTAGACTTGTTTACAATGGCTATACACTAGCCATTACACTTTCATACCATTGCAGTACGTGAGGGTTTTCTCTATTTCCAAAATTCCTTCATATGACATGATCAGCCCAATACTCAAAATTGTTTTGCATGAAATTGAGCACTGTGTGTGAGAAACAATGTCGAGAATCGTCTTTTTCGGCAGCAATTACTTCTATTTTTGCACCACCAAGCGGCGTACACTGGACAACTTTCAGAAATGGGAAAATTACCTAATAGAGCCCGACGGCGACCTGATACCGCGGTCTCAGCTGGCGGCCGCCGACAGGGTTAATAAATAGCGACAACCGCATCCTGGCCGCCACCGGTGTCCTTTCATCTCCGGTGGCGAGACGGCTCGGCAAATTACGCGGAGGGGGGGGCACGGGACGAGACAGCTGGGCAGCGACACCGGCTGGTGCCATCGACATGGTTACCGCCTGGGCTTACCAGTGAGGTCGGCCGGCGGGGACCCAGCGCAGGGTACCAGACTGGATGATATTCAGTTTACAGCACTGTATGTAGTGATTGGGTACGGTTATCGCTGCGGCAATTGGCGGCCGGTCTGTATAATCGCGTCATTATTGTCTACTTTGTGGAGAAATAACGGCAGAAATGGGGATTCAGCTGCGGACATCTGTCAAGTTCAAAGGTCGACCGATTTGAGATTTCAGGATACGAAGTCTGGTTTATGAAATACTGGCATTTCCAAGAGTAGGGTAAAAATGCAACATTGCGTTAAAAACACGTGCACACACACTGCACACAAAACAAGCAAGAACAAACTCAAAACACCGTTACGGACAAAATAATTGGATAGCCCGTACCAAACTTAACTAAACGCTCCGGTACGAGCGATAGAACGTTGGGCGAGCACCAGCCAAGTGGCCCGCGAGCGAGAGGCCCATTCGGCACTGCACGACCAATTGGACGCCGGCCAACATTAGCAGTTAGCTCTGCCTGTATTCCTCCTCAATGATGATCATTGTTGTTTATGGGCGCCTGCATGTCTCCTCGGCAATGAAACGACTGGCTAACATGAGCCAGTAAGTGGCACGAACAGCATCGGATGGTCTGAACCCATCTCAGGGCTCGTCGATAGAGAGGACATTTTGGAACCCACAGGTCCACAGGTCACAGACTGTGGACTTTCACAATACAACGCATTTTGCGGCCGTTGAGGAGCACTAGTCAGGGTCCTAGGAGCAAAATACATGTTGTTTGCAGGTTTGAGAAATGATGATCATGATGTACAAAAACAAACAAACAAGAGAGAGAGAGAGCTCTGCTCATCAACAGACTTCCTGCCGACATTCGAAGACCAGCTGCAGACCGCCGATCACAACAGCGTCGACCCGTGAGCAGACTAGCTGCTCGGCCGAGACGTGCCGTGTCTCCGACAGAACAGTCCCGTGTCTCCCAGACGTCCCGTGTCTCCGACAGGACGCCTCGACAGAGTGGCCCTCGACTGCGCGGGCGGCTGCCATTCACAGACCCGCCCCCGCCCCCGCCCCTGCCGGCCGCCGGGGCAGCAGCAGCAGCTGGACCGCCTGCTCAGCTATGCGGCGGGGGTGACCGGCTCCATCAAACGCCGCCCGCTCGGACGCCGCCAAGTTAGCGCCGCTCACAGAAAACTGGCGCGGGCCCGGCGGCCGCGTAGCAATTGTCTGAGGCGGCCTCCGGCCGGCCGGCCGGCGGAGAACGGCCCGATTCCGGCGAAATGTGCTAATGGCGCGACCCGGCCGCCAGCTGTTATGTGTGGCGCCAGGGTCTAATATCGCGCCGGCGACCGAATATCGTGATGTGTGTGGTGGTGGGTTGAGACTGCTCTCAGTTGGCCGGACAGAATGGGACTGCTCTATGGGGGCATGGGGACATGACTGGTCTGAGGTCACGACTCAGGGTTAACTAGTGACATAGTTCGTCATGGGCCCACCGCAAATAAACGTTACGCCCAAAATAAACGTTATTCATTCATCGCGCAAATAAACGTTAAATCTAACAAAGACAACAAAATCAGCAATAAACTAGGAACATCATACACGAAAGCAACAGAACTTGCGAGGCCCGAGCCTCATCAGGGGCAACTACCCAGTATGCCTGCCCGACCCATAACCTCCTGCTTCAACACCAGCACACGACAACGGATCTGACGTACCGCCGGGAGTCTACAGCTACGCCGAGCTACGCCGACAGGGTGGCGGCCTCACTCACGTATTTCTCCAGGTAGAGTGTTTGGTTGTCCAGCAGCGCCTTCACCATGCGCATCAGGTAGATGAGCAGCGCCAGGTTGAACTGCACCACGTTGACTTTAACGCCCTCAAAGATGAAGTTACAGAGCCGCGGCAGCATCTGGTGCAGGCCCGGGTCGGACGACAGGCTCTGTAGCGCCTCCTGTGGGGAAACACGGCAGAGAGGCCGTCAGACACACAGCGCCTCCTGTGGGGAAACACGGCAGAGAGGCCGTCAGACACACAGCGCCCCCTGTGGACGGTACAGACAGAGACAACGTCAGACATCCAAGCTTCAGCGACATCTATATCATTTAATGATTGTAGAAACGCTTACAAAAAAAAAAAAATCATTTAATGTTTTAATGTTTTAATGTTTAATATCATTTAATCTTTAATGTGACGCTTACAAAAAAGTGATATACGATGAAATTATTAACAGATGGAACAACTTTTCCGCCTGTGTTGCACTTCTACGATGATGATGATGATGATGATGATTTGGGCTTAAGGGCGCCTTTGTACATAATTCCCCATATATGCGGTGCAGCAGATAAGACAATGAAGTAAATAGTCGTTAGTCAACCGCCTACATTCCTTGTTACCCACTCGACCCCAGAGCGGTGAGCCGTCAGGTGGCAGCTCTATAGTGAGCTGGCAGCAGCTCACTGCCACGTCAGTGGGTCAGGGCCGTGTCAGTGGGTCAGGGCCGTGTCAGTGGGTCAGGGCCGTGTCAGTGGCATGGGCCGTGTCAGTGGGTCGGGCGCGTCAGTGGGTCCAGGGCCGCGTCAGTGGGTCAGGCCGCGTCAGTGGTCAGGGCCGTGTAAAGTGGGTCAGGGCCGTGTCAAGTGGGTCAGGGCCGCGTCCAGAGGGTCAGGGCGCGCAGTGGGTCATGGGCCGCGTCAGTGGGTAGAGCCGTGTCAGTGGGTCAGGGGCCGTTCAGTGTGCAGGGCCGTGTCAGTGGCCAGGGCCGCGCAGTGGGTCAGGGCTGTGTCAGTGGGTCAGGGCGCGTCTAGTGGGTTCAGGCCGCGAGAGCGCGTCAGAGGGTCAGGCAGGTCAGTGGGTCAGGCCGTGTCAGTGGTCAGGGCGTGTCAGTGGGTCAGGGCCGTTCAGCTGGGTCAGGGCCGTGTCCAGTGGGTCAGGGCCGTGTCGTGGGTCAGGGCCGCGCTCAGTGGTCAGGGCCGTGTCATGTGGGTCAGGGCCGTGTCAGTGGTCAGGGCCGTGTCAGTGGTCAGGGCCGTGTCAGTGGGTCAGGGGCCGTGTCAGTGGGTCAAGGGCCGTGTCAGTGGGTCAGGAGCCGTGTCAGTGGTCAGGGCCGCGTCAGAGGGTCAAGGGCCGCGTCAAGTGGGTAGGGCCGTGTCAGTGGGTCAGGGCCGTGTCAGTCGGTCAGGCCGCGTCAGTGGTCAGGGCCGTGTCCAGTGGTCCAGGGCCGTGTCATGGGTCAGGGCCGTGTCATGTGGGTCAGGGCCGTGTCCAGTGGGTCAGGGGCCGTGTCCAGTGGGTCAGGGCCGTGTCAGTGGGTCAGGGCCGTGTCAGTGGTCAGGCCGGCGTCAGTGGTGTCAGGGCCGTGTCAGTGGGGTAGGGCCGTGTCAGTGGTCAGGGCCGTGCAGTGGGGTCAGGGCCGTGTCAGTGGTCCGTGTCAGTGGTCCGTGTCAGTGGGCCGTGTCAGTGTGCCGTGTCAATGGGCCGTGTCAGCAGTCCCGTGTCAGCAGTCCCGTGTCAGCAGCCCCGTGTCAGCAGTCCCGTGTCAGCAGTCCCGTGTCAGCAGCCCCGTGTCAGCAACCCCGTGTCAGCAGTCCCGTGTCAGCCGGCCCCGCTGCCGTGACGTCGCGTTACGTACCGCCCTGCGCGACTCGTCACTGCCGACGCACGCCTCGGTGATCTCCTTGTAGTAGAGCTGCAGCTCCACCGATAGCTCGTGCTGCGCCAGCTGCTTCACGCTCACCGTCTCGATCGTCTTGGCGCGCTGGTTCTTACTAGGGGAAGGGGAGGGGGGACGTCACAGCGCGGTAGAGACGAATACAAAAATCGACGAAGACTTAGAACAGAATCAAGAAAGTTGCGAAACTGATGTTGTGAAAATGAACATTCGCGCAGTCTTCGAAAGCTTCCGAAGCACGCAGGAGGCATCCTTATGTGGCAACCAGCAGACACGATCGAGATAAGGCTCAGATCAGACAGCGAGCCATCCAGTGCGATCGGCATTCCCTCCGCCCCACAGTGACGTACCTCTTGGCAGGGACGGCCTTGGCCTGGTTGGCGGCCGGCTTCCCGATCTTGCTGGCCGGGTGGGTGGACTCTTGCTTCTGATGGTCGAGCGCCACCGGCGGCGGGTTCTCCGGGATGGCCGGCTGAACGCCGTCAATACAGAGCCAGTGCACTGCCGGACACACACACACACACACACACACACACACACAGGTCACACAGGTGATCACACGAGCCAGAATATAGACAGGCCTGAGGAGACGCGGGGGGAGGGAAAAAAAGGTACAAAATATTGGTTGGTAGGTGAGACTCGTGCAATACAATATACATACCTTCACATTTGGTGTCCGTTCTTTCATTGAACGTTCCGTAATGCAAATATAGCGGTGAACTGATTACTGAGTTTCCATCACATATAGCTGTCTATTTTAATACGAGCACTATCAAATACCTGCTGCATTGAATGACACAGAAAAAGTCACTTATTGCCAAATCCGAGATGAGTCACAGTCAACTATCCGGACAACGTACGGCAGTGTGTCCTCTGTCAACTGGAAGCAGCACTTACTTACAACCTTAAGTACGACCACGGACACACGGCCGCTAGTGGTGGAGGCATCACTCACCCCTGATGGTGGTATCGAGCGGCGCCTTGGGCATCTGTGCCGACACGAGCTCGCCTAGCTCGACGTCACGGTCGTCCTGGAAGCTCAGCTCACGTCCGCCGCCAGACGTGAATCGGAACGGCACGTGCTCCAGACTCTGCACCCCGTACAGCGGCTGGAGAGGACAGGCAGACGCGTAAACAGACACGGAATGTGGGTCTGAACAGACTCTGCACCACCGTTACAGCGGCTGGAGAGACAGGGCAGACCGCGTAACAGACACGGAATGTGGGTCTGAACAGACCTCACCCGTACAGCGCTGAAGGACAGGCAACGCATACACACAGTTCCCAAAATTTGTCGATTTGGGTTGGGAAATGACACCCAGCTGTGAATAATTTTCCACCCTCATTCTCCATTTCAGGAGTGAATTTTCCACTCCCAAATTATTATTTGTGATATTGATTCTGTTGACTGAAAATACATGATTTCAATTAAAACCACTGCTTTTCATATTCAAAACAGTAATCAACATAGTACCATTTTCTACATAATTTTATACCATCATGGTCTTTCTGGGCTTAAAATTTCCACTCAGACACCCAAGCCCAAATGGAATCTTGGGACGCTGCATAAGTATACATGGAATGTGGGGCTGTACAGACTCTGAACCCGTAGAGCGGCTGGATACGACAGACAGACGCACATAATGTGGTGCTGTAACATTGTACCCCTTGTAAGAGCTGGACACTGGACAGCAGACAAAATGTGGTGCTTCACAAACTGACAATATATCACAGTATCAGGAAGTCAGCTCGTGTCCACAGTTACCGACTAAAACAGCGGAACTGTTACAATTATAGCGATTAGCGACACCGTGTACATTAATCTAAACACCATTTGATATGGTGTACCACTCAATGCGGAGACTGACCTCCATGTTCCTCATTCGTAAGGCGTTATCGACATCGATCGGTAGCAATTTCTTCCGTTTTCCGTGCGCTCGGAACTTGCAGGCATCCTGCGAAACATCAAACATAACAACAGTCAACAGTTAGCAGGAGCGTTAGGTAATAACAAAGGTGTTCTTACACCAGCCCGTAGTCGGGCGAGTGCACTGGGTGCCCGTGCAACCCCTGGGAGAGATCCGTGCAGACGTGCACCCTCTGACACCTATCGGTGCACCACCAGTAGTTTAAGCAAAGTTTGTGTTAGTAGTCATAACGATATAACATCATTAAGACACACAAAAGTGCAACAAAGTCTCC
>VOPJ01011543.1:0-19958 GCA_014673585.1 Semibalanus balanoides
GGATTAAAAGCCACGTTACAAGGATGGAGAGTGCAATATGACAGGTATGACATGGGCCATACCATCTTTTAGGAGCTGGGGTTGGCATACTGCCATATCAACTTTGGAACCAGCGACACAAATTTGGAATCAGCTAAACCTACTTCGAATATTTGTTAGGCTCAAGACCTGAAACTCTTAAATACATTGCGCCGCGGAGCCGCGCGAAAATTTTGAGTCTAATTACTCTAAGGCCCTCCCCAAACGGATGCGTTTTTCTGTGTTGCGTTGCGTTCTGTCATGTCTCGATACCTCTCAATGGGTCTCAATGCGTCTCAATATGTCTCAGTGGGTCTCAATGCAACGCATTGAGACCCAAATGAGAGGCATCAAGACGTGACGGAATGCAACGCATGAAAAAAGAAAGAAAAAAAAGTGTGCGAGTGGTGGTTTGATAACGCATTACAAATTCCTGCGGGCCAGTTAATGTTGTTCATATTTAAATCTCCAACGATTAACAGGTGAGACGGACGCGTGTTTGTTACTGCTTCTAGAAGGTTGCATAGTACGTTCGTTAATATACATCATTATTTTAAATACTGACAATTTCGAGGTATTTATAGTTAAGTGACACTAAGAAGAAATATGTTTTTTTATCAATTTGCTGCATATCATATAGTGACACAAATATTTGTTTATTCATTTGATTTGTATCAAATATATACAACAAAACAGTGGGGTAGGGGCAACCTGCAACTAGTCTATTCTGCACTGCACAGTCAAGTGAAAGCATTAATAAGATAGATACTAGTTTTGTATTTGGCGGTCCGAATACTGGCCAATATCAAGGTTACGATTGTCTATCTGTAATAAATCGTTTGCATTCCGCTATTCAATTATATTATTGTAAAGCAAAGCAAAGGATGCAGTTAAACTGTACATATACAAACTCAGAAAAGGTTCCAGCTACCCATGGACCTTAGTCCACACGGGTACGCACATAACTCACCGGTTACTATATCACTACAGTCAGTAACAGACCGGACCCATCCTCAGTGCCTGTGTTCGGTTTCTGCCGTGATGAGTCACCACACGATCACAGCTCAGGGCATCTGTGTCTCACCTTGCCTCTCTCCTGGTCGGACTCGGTCAGCGCCTCCTGCAGGCCGAGCTGCTCACCTTGCCTCTCTCCTGGTCGGACTCAGTCAGCGCCTCCTGCAGGCCGAGCTTCTCACCTTTCCTCTCTCCTGTTCCGACTCAGTCCGCGCCTCCTCAGGCAGCTGCTCACCTTTCTCTCATCCTGTTCCACTCAGTCAGCGCCTCCCTGCAGGCCGAGCCTGCTCACCTTTCCTCTCCCTGTTCGACTTCAGTCAGCTCCTCCTGCAGGCGAGTCTCACCTTTCTCTCTCGCTGTAAGACTCATCAGCGCCTCCTGCAGGCCGAGCTGCTCACCTTTCCTCTCTCCTGTTAAGACTCACCAGCCTCCTGCAGGCCGAGCTTCTCATCTTTTCTCTCTCCTTCTGACTCAGTCAGCGCCTCCTGCAGGCGAGCTGCTCACGCTTTCCTCTCTCCTGTCCGACTCAGTCAGCTCCCAGATAACCTCCCAAATACAATTCACACGGCCAAACAGGGTAATTTACTAACAACACGTCTAAGACTGGGGCTTCTCAAAAATTAAATGCGCCGAATGTCAAAATTCAGTCTAATCGACTCCCCCTATTCGACTGTGGACACCCCAACGAAATGTCAGCCCACTTGTCTCGTTGCAATGTCGAAACTAACACTACCAACCAAGCCAGCGTCTTTTCCAAACCAATTGCAGACATTGTAAAGCCAAAATCCCCAACTCTTTCCAACCCAATGAAATTAGAATAGCTCGATCAAGGCAAAACTTTAGACAGCACCCAAAGCCATGCTGTCGTTGCTATAATGTCCAAAAGTATATTTTGTCACCCAGCGATTCCATTAAACTCCTAAATTTTACCATGGACTCGGTAACATGCCCCGCACAGAACCCCGAACCGGCTGCTCGCATAGTACTTGGCACAAGTGCTGACTCGGGCGGCGAAGTCAGGCATAATTGTTTGACAGATATTATGTGTAATAGTTATTAATTATTTGTTACTTTATAGTACAATAACGAGAGCGAGAGGCGCCTAGGTTTTAAGTGCTTTCGGCACTTTGCGGCGCAATTGCAATTTAGCAGTGTTTATGTTGATTTTGTTTTTACATTGAATAAAATGTTTGGTATGTAGTATGTATGTATGTATGTATGTAGTATGTATGTAGTATGGTATGTATGTATGTATGATGTATGTATGATCGTATGTATGTATGTATGTATGTACTGTATGTATGTAGCTCCTCCTGCAAGGGCCGAGCTGCTCACCTTTCCTCTCTCCTGTTCCGACTCAGTCAGCGCCTCCTGCAGGCCGAGCTTCTCACCTTTCCTCTCTCCAGTTCCAACTCAGTCAGCGCCTCCTGCAGGCCGAGCTGCTCACCTTTCCTCTCTCCTGTTCCGACTCAGCCAGCGCCTCCTGCAGGCCGAGCTTCTCATCTTTTCTCTCTCCTGTTCCGACTCAGTCAGCGCCTCCTGCAGGCCGAGCTGCTCACCTTTCCTCTCCCTGTTGGGCCTCAGTCACGCCTCCTGCAGGCCGAGCTGCTTCACCTTTCCTCTCTTCCAGTTCCAACTCAAAGTCAGCGCTTCCTGCAGGCCGAGCTACTCACCTTTTCCTCTGCTCCCTGTTCCGACTCAGTCAGCGCCTCTGCAGGCCCGAGTCTTCTCAGCCTTCCTCTCTCTCCTGTTCGACTCGTCAGCGCCTCCTGCAGGCCGAGCTGCTATCCTTTTCCTCCTCCTGTTCCGCCGACTCAGTCAGCTCTCTGCAGGCGGCCGAGCGCTCACCTTTCCTCTCTCTGTTAAGACTCAGCCAGGCGCTCACGCAGGCCGAGCTTCTCAATCTTCATCTCTCTTTCCGACTCCAGTCAGCGCCTCCTGCAGGCCGAGCTGCCACCTTTCCCTCTCTCCTGTTCCGAACTCAGTCAGCGCCTCCTGCAGGCCGAGCTGCTCACCTTTCCTCTCTCCTCGACTCAGTCAGCGCCTCCTGCAGCCGAGCTTTCACCCCTTTCTCTCTCCTGTTCGACTCAGTTCAGCGCCTCCTGCAGGCCCGAGCTGCTCATCCTTTCCTCCCTCCGTTCCGACTCAGTCGCGCCTCCTGCAGCCGAGCTTACTCATCTTCTCTCTCCTGTTCCGACTCCGTCCAGCGCTCCTGCAGGCACGAAGCCTGCTCACCTTTTCTCTCATCCTGTTCGATCTCAGTCAGCCGCCTCCTCGGCCGAGCTGCTCACCTTTCCTCCTCTGTTCGACTCAGTCAGCGCTCCTGCAGGCGCGAGCTCTCACCTTTCCTCTCTCCTGTTAAAACTCAGCCAGCGCCTCCCTGCAGCCGACCTTCTCCCTATTCCTCTCCTGTTCCGACTCAGTCAGCGCCTCCTGCAGGCCGAGCTGCTCACCTTTCCTCTCTCCTGTTAAGACTCAGTCAGCGCCTCCTGCAGGCCGAGCTTCTCACCTTTCCTCTCTCCTGTTCCGACTCAGTCAGTGCCTCATGCAGGCCGAGCTTCTCACCTTTCCTCTCTCCTGTTCGGCCTCAATCAGCGCCTCCTGCAGGCCGAGCTGCTCACCTTTCCTCTCTCCTGTTAAGACTCAGCCAGCGCCTCCTGCAGGCCGAGCTTCTCACCTTTCCTCTCTCCTGTTCCGACTCAGTCAGCGCCTCCTGCAGGCCGAGCTTCTCCGTGGCAGAGAGATGACTCTCCTGCTCGAGCCGCAACAGCTCGTCCTTCAGAGCTGCCAGCTCGGCCTCCAGCTCGGCACGGTCCGACTGGAGCACGGCCCGCTCCGCCGCCAGCTGAACAGAGAAGGAGGGGAGGGGTTACAGCCACGGATGGAGTTTCCTATTCAAATGGTGGGGCAACTGGCCGACCAACTTTTAGTTTGGTCCCACTAACTTGTGTCAGATTTGAAGGTTTCCTTTCATTGAAATAGTCATTTTCCCCTTAACCATGCACAAATGTTAGGTTTAAAGGTTTCCTGACATTAAAAAAGGAAATTTTTCACCTTTACCATACAAAAAATTCAGTTAATATGACATCTTGCCCCATCAACTTTTTCTGAAAAGCTCGACCCATGGTTACAGCTCGGCCCGGTCCGCCCCCAGCTGACCAGAGAAGGGGGGGGGGAGTTACAGCTACAAGGTCAGACCGGAGAGATACAAGGGAATGGTCACAGCTCCATAGGTGGTAGAGTACTAGACACAGTTTAACTCATAAACAACTTAATCCAAGTCTAAGCATTTTTTAAAACCCGTTCGGGGTCCATGAAGCCTTCAACGTCCACTTAGTTGCGCTGAAGACGGACTCTTCGAGTGTGCCCTAACCTGCTGAACCATCTGGTTGAGATCCATTTTGTCCACTCCGAGTCCCTCGTTGAGGTTCTGTATTTTGAGCAGAGCGTCCCGGAGCGCCGCCTCGTCCCTTTTCAGACGGGTCAGCTGGGCCTCCAGATCTCCTGCACAGAACAGGGCGGGCGTTAGGAAATCAGCGGCGCACGCCACATAACACTTGTCTTCATATAACCTCTTCTTCCAAGCCGCCTGGACGGAAACATGCCACAATGCCACATTTCCAAAGACCACCTGTGAACAATCTGTAGCATCACAGAAGCGCCGTACACACAGTAACAGCAGTAGCTTAAAGCAACTCAAAACATTACGTGTGTTCGCGATGTTCGTGGACAATGTCATCAGAGCATTGCTTAAATAACCAAAACCATTAACACATGATATACCATACAGTCCCCAGTAATTGAGTGTCGCCTCTTCGCTTACCCACCTTGTCTACGCTTCCACCCTCCGGCTGACGTCCTCCAGCTCGGCCTTACTCTGAGCCAGCACCTCGAGCTCCAGGCGGACCGAGTGCAGCTCCTCCTTCAGGGAGACGACCGACTGACGCAGCTGGCCGGCTCTCGAGTCGCGCTCCGCCAGCTCACCCTGGCTGCAGACAGCAGATCAGGGGATGGCAGTCAGACTTGGGTCCAACACCTCCATGGCGGACACTGGGTTGTGTCGGCAACAGGGTACGCTGTAATAACTCGCTACGGGGCGTCCAATGTTTGGTCGACAACAAAGTGACTGTAGACGTACGGTCACAAAGACGGCTCAAGTAGTCATGGAGACCCATTCAGAGCAGCCTATCGTTGTGCCTCACCATTCCTCTAGTGTGGACTTGAAACGCTCCAGCTCTGAGCTGACGTAGAACTTCTCGTCCTCCAGGGCGTCCTTCTGCTTCTGCAGGTCGCTGAAGCTGGCCTGCATCGTGTCCGCCTCGCTGTTCAGGGCTTCTACCTGTAATACACAGCCGTCACTATCGTCACTGTACGGAAAACCGAGATCTCAAACACCAGTTGGGCACAGCTCTATTTCTTCAAATGCAAGAACTCAGGCCCCCTGAGGCCGCTCAAAAATTGCCTTGGCCGACGATATTTCACGTCGTCCAGGTAGGGTATTGGGTAAAGTTTTCAACTAGCAATAACATCACCTTGGATAAACCTCATGGGTTACTGTATCGCCACTGCGCAAAAATGCAAACTCGCTGAAACTTTCAGGAGTAATCCAAACCATGCCTGTAAATAGTTCATAGTTATACTGTATAAAGCGCTCCTTTGAATAATATCTGTAGTTCACTTCACAGTAGGGCTCCGTGTCGTTGTTCGGAATCCCTAATACGACACTTGCACAAGTGTCCAATGCTCACAGAAATATCCATGCTGCATTTCAGTAAAGTAAATAAACCGTGGTAATTTCACACCGACGAGATGTCCGCCATCTAGCGGCCGCGCCACCAACTACGGCTACACGGGTCAGGCGCCGCGACGTGCTGATCGCTGCGCGGAACCTCAGCCCACCCGTAGGTGGCCAGGGCCCTCCCCAGGCGAGTATGAGGAGACAATCACCCGGTGTGGTCTGCCCCACCACTCAGGCTGGTGTTACACCAGCGAGAAGCAGGAGACAACATTCTGGAGAGGTCACTAATTCTGTCTCTCCGGGACTTGGCAGCAGCTTCTGATCAGTGGCGGATGTCAGCTGGTCCCTCCCTGGTCCTCACCTGGGCTGCCAGACTGGTCCTGGCGCGGTCCAGCTGGTCCCTCTCTGTCCCTCACTGGGCTGGCCAGGACTGGTACCTGGCGGCGGTCCCAGCTGGTCCCTCTTCTGTCCCTCCACCTTAGGGCTGCAGGACTGGTCTGGCGCGTCCAGCTGGGTCCCTCTCTCTGTCCCTCACCTGGGCTGCCAGACTGGTCCTGCGCGGTCCAGGCTGGTCCCTCTCTGTCCCTCACCTGGGCTGCCAGACTGGTCCTTGGCGCGGTCCAGCTGGTCCCTCTCGTGTCCCTCACCTGGGCTGCAGACTGGTCCTGGCGCGGGTCCAGCTGGTCCCTCCCTGTCCTCAACCTGGGCTGCAGACTGTCTGGCGCGGTCCAGCTGAGTCCCTCTCTGTCCCTTTCACCTGGGCTTGCCAGACTAGTCCTGGCGTGGTCCAGCTGGTCCCTCTCTGTCCCTCACCTGGGCTGCCAGACTGGTCCTGGCGCGGTCCAGCTGGTCCCTCTCGGCAGTCAGCGTCTCCAGCTGCAGCCGGCGGCGGTCCAGCTCGCGGCGCGCCTCCTCCCGCTGCCTCTCGGCCTCCTGCAGCTGGTCTCTCTCCTGCTGCAGCTGCTGCTCCAGCTGCTGCTGCTGCTGGTCAGAGGCCTCGCAGCGGCGCCGCAACTCCGACAGCTGCTCACTGCTGCCAGACAGCTTCACCTGAGACGACACGCAGGAAGGGGGGAATGTTATATTCACCTTTGCCACAAATGGTTACAATGGCATTCCCGACTTTATTGTCCAATGATGAGTACTCGATCAAGAAAAAGCGTAGCGAAGTAGCAAGACATACGTGTATGTTTCACTGATGGCCTAGTTTACCTGAAATTATCCGTGTCCACTTCCAGCCCAGCTGCGATGGACAATCTCAGATCGGAATACAAACTTAAATTGTGGTCCAGAGATCGCTCATATCTCCCGCATATCTCAGGATGTACAGTATGTCTCAGGATGTAAATGTATGTCCATCTGGCAGTGAGGCCAAATTCAGAGAGTTAGGGGGAGGGATGTCAAAATTATGCAACGTTCCCAGATGATATGTCATGAAATGTGGGGTGTCTAGCTAAAACACATGCAAATTCTAGCATAATTGTCATGTTTTTAGACCCAGACACCTCCTTCATCTCAACATATGCGACCAAACAAAGAATTCTGGCATCCTTCATTCCCACTGAATCTGTGAATTTTGCCACACTGCCATCGGGTCATTAGTATTCGTTAATCTGCCTTTATAACATGACCTTGTCGTACAATACATCGGACATTAGCAGCTACTGACCTGTAGTTCGTGAGTCTGCTTTACTGACCTGCAGTTCGTGTGAGTCTGCTTTACTGACCTGAAGTTCGTGTGAGTCTGCTTTACTGACCTGTAGTTCGTGTGAGTCTGCTTTACTGACCTGTAGTTCGTGTGAGTCTGCTTTTCTGACCTGTAGTTCGTGAGTCTGCTTTACTGACCTGTAGTTCGTGAGTCATCTGGCTTTTACTGACGCTGACTGTTAGCTGTTCGTGAGTCTGTTTACTGACCTTTGCAGTTCGTGAGTCTGTTTACTGACCTGTAGTTCGTGAGTCCTGCTTACTGACCTTGTATTCGTGTGAGTCTGCTTTACTGACCTGCTGTTCGTGAGTCTGTTTTACTGACCTGCAGTTCGTGAGTCTGTTTACTGACCTGTAGTTCGTGAGTCTGCTTTACTGACCTGTAGTTCGTGTGAGTCTGTTTTACTGACCTGTAAGTTCGTGAGTCTGCTTTACTGACTGTAGTTCGTGTGGAGTCTGTTTTACTGACCTGTAGTTCGTGAGTCTGCTTTACTGACCTGTCAGGTTCGTGTGAGTCTGTTTTACTGACCTGTAAAAGTTCGTGAGTCTGCTTTACGACCTGTAAGTTCGTGTGAGTCTGGTTTAACTGACCTGTAGTTCGTGAGTCTGTTTTACTGAACCTGTAGTTCGTGTAGTCTGTTTTACTGACCTGTAGTTCGTGAGTCTGCTTTACTGACCTGTAGTTCGTGGGATTCTGTTGTTACTGACCTGTAGTTCGTGAGTCTGCTTTACTGACCTGTAGTTCGTGTGGTCTGTTTTTACTGACCTGTAGTTTCGTGAGTCTGCTTACTGACCCTGTAGTTCGTGTGAGTCTGTTTTTACTGACCTGTAGTTCGTGAGTCTGTTTTACCTGACCTGTAGTTTCGTGTTGAGTCTGTTTTACTGACCTGTAGTTTCGTGAGTCCTGTTTTAACTGACCTGTAGTTTCGTGTGAGTCTGTTTCACCTGACCTGTAGTTTGTGAGTCTGCTTTACTGACCTGTTAGTTCGTGAGTCTGTTTTTACTGACCTGTAAGTATACGTGAGTCTGTTTACTGACCTGATAGTTTGTGAGTCTGCTTTAAACTGACCTGATAGTTTCGTGAGTCGTGCTTTAAAGCGGACTGCAGTTCGTAGACTCCTGAGAGCTGCGTTTGTAAGGACAGCCTGGACAGCGCCACGGCCTCTTCCCTCGGCCATGGTACAGCAGGGGGCGGGGGAGCCCAGAACCGAGCAGGCGGGACGGAGTCCTGTGGGAAAACAGGGGCCAAATGTATCACTGAACCTCAGTCATGGTGACAGCAGGGGCGGGGGAGCCCGACCGAGCAGGGCGGGACGGAAGTCCTTGGGAAACAGGGCCAAATGTAAACTCACTGAACCTCAGTCATGGTGGACAGCAGGGCGGGGGAGCCCGACCGAGCAGGCGGGGACGGATCCTGTGGGAAACAGGGGCCAATGTAACTCACTGAAACCTCAGTCCATGGTACAGCGGGGTGGGGGAGCCCCGACCGAGCCAGGCGGGACGGAGTTCCTGGTGGGAGGGGCATGTAACTCGCTAACCTCAGTCATGTGTGACAGCAGGGGCGGGGAGCCCCGACCGAGCAGGGCGGGACGGAGTTCCTGTGGGAAAGCAGGGCCAATGTAACTCACTGAACCTCAGTCAATGGTGACAGCAGGGGCGGGGGAGCCCGACCGGAGCAGGGCGGGGACGGAGTCCTGTGGGAAACAGGGGCCAATGTACTCACTGAACCTCAGTCATGGTACAGCAAGGGCGGGGAGCCCGACCGAGCAGGGCGTGGGACGGATCCTGTGGGACAGGGGCCAAGTAACTCACAACCTCAGTCCATGGTGACAAGCAGGGGCGGGGGGACGCCCAGACCCGACAGGGGCGGGCGGAGTCCTGTGGAAACAGGGGGCCAATGTAACTCACTGAACCTCAGTCATGTGACAGCAGGGGCGGGGGAGCCCACCAGAGCAGGGGGACGAGTCCTGGGGAAAACAGGGGCCAAATGTAACATCATCTTGAACCCTCAAGTCATGGTGACAGCAGGGGCGGGGGAGCCCGACCGAAGCAGGGGCGGGACGGAGTCCTGTGGGAAACACACGGGAACGAAACTCATTGAAAACTATTATTAATCGTTACCACCTGGGCAACACAGGTGGTGTGTGAAGGCTTTGTTACGTACAGTAAAAGCTACTGCCAATATCCTCCCTCGTAGCGAAGATGCGTTGTACTTAGTCATCCAATTTTGGCACGTTTTGTGGTGGTGTTTATATTCCGCGTATAATTAGGTTTGTTGAAACCGTCCAATAGCGGCATCCGTGACCAAGACATCGGACTCTGCACGATGGTCAGCATTCCTGATACGTCGCAGCGCAACGTCCACTGCGTTCATAAAAACAACTCTGAGAAGCATCTGTAATGTGTATACATGACCGAAGTTCAATGTCATGTGCGTGCTGCATTAAGTGGTCCTGGTTCTGCGATATGTAAACCGTCACGAGCGCACGTGACCATTGGGACGCGCCATTATGGACTAGAAAATTGGCCATGACTGATGAGCAGTTTGCCGGTGGGACTGATTAACTATGGATGAGTAATAGGTACCGGTACAGGGTTCAAATGCAAAAGATAATTGATGTCACATTCCAGCATATCAATAGGGATACAAATTAATAAAAACAATCATTTGTCGCTGTCCCATTACTGCCAAAACATGACGGCAACCACTAACTGACCAGGGTTCCCTATCGACTTTATCCTCTGCCCCGTACCTGACTACAGCGGTGGACTGTACGGTGATGGGCAGCTGGGCGTCACCATCTCCCTCCTCGGCAGGTCGCTCTGTGTCCTCGACCACCAGCTGCGCCACCTGGCGGACCGCCGCCGACAGCAGCTCATGCTCCTCGGCCAGCTGCTGGTGGACGGAGAACCGCCGGGCCTGCTCCCCCGCACTGACCTCCTGTGGTACACACACCGGGGGAACAGGTACAGGTTCAGCAAAGGTGACGGGAGACACGGCGGGCCTGCATCCCGCAACTGACCTCCCTGTGGTACACACACCCGGGGGAACAGGTCCAGGTCAGACGGTGGACGGAAGAACCGCCGGGCCGCCTGCCCCGCGGTGAGCCTCCTGTGGTACACACACCGGGGAACAGGTCAGGTCCAGACCGGTGGACGGAGAGACGGCGGGCCTGCTCCCCCGCACTGACCTTCTGTGGTACACACACCTGGGGGAAACAGCGTCAGGTCAGACGGTGGACCGGAGAACAGCCGGGCCTGCTCCCGCAACTGACCTCCTGTTGGTAAACACAACCGGGGGAACAGGTCAGGTCAGACGGTGGACGGAGAACCGCCGGGCCTGCTCCCCCGCACTGACCTCCTGTGGTACACACACCGGGGGAACAGGTCAGTCAGACGGTGGATTCTGGAGAGACGCCGGACCTAGCTCCCCCGTACTGAGCTCCTGTTGGTACACACACCGGGGAACAGGGTCAGGTCAGAACGTGGAACGGAGAGACCGCCGTGGCCTGCTCCCCCGCACTGACCTCCTGTGGTACACACAGCCGGGGATACAGGTCAGGTCAGTACGGTGGACGGAGAACTCTGCCGTGGCCCTTCTCCCCCGCGACTGACCTCCTGTGGTACACACGACCGGGGGAAGCAGGTCAGACGTGGAAAGCGGAGAACCGCCGGTGGCCCGCTCCCCGCACTGACCTCCTGTGGTACACACACCGGGGAATCAGGTCACGACGGTGGACGAGAATCCGCCGGCGCTCCCGCCGGCACTGAAGCCTCCTGTGTAAAGCACACACCGGGGGAAGCAGTCAGGTCAGACGGTGGACGGAGAACCGCCGGGCCTGCTCCCCCACTGACTCTCCTTTGGTACACACACCGGGGGGAACAGGTCAGGTCAGTAACGGTGGGCGGGAACCGCCGGGCCTGCTCCCCCGCGGTGAGCTCCTGTGGTACATACACACCGGGAACAGGTCGGTCAAAGACGGTGGACGGGAGAGAACGGCGGGCCTGCCCCCCGCACTGGACCTCCTGTGGTACACCACACCGGGGAACAGGTCAGAGTCAGACGGTGGACGGAGAAACGGGCGGGCCTGCTCCCCTGCGGAGCTCCTGGGTACACACACCGGGGGAAACAGGCAGGTCAAGACGGTTGGACGGACGAAACCGCCGGGTCCTGTCCCCCGCACTGACTCGCTTGGTACACACCCGGGGAACAGGTCAGGTCAGACGGTGGCGGAGAACCGCCGGCCTGCTCCCTCCCGCGGTGAGCTCCTGTGTAACACACACCGGGGAACAGGTCAGGTCAGACGGTGGACCCGTGAGACCCGCCGGGCCTGCTCCCCCGCACTGAGCTCCTGTGGTACACACACCGGGGGAACAGGTCAGGTCAGACGGTGGACGGAGAGACGGCGGGTCTGCTCCCCCGCGGTGAGCTCCTGTGGTACACACACCGGGGGAAACAGGTCAGGTCAGACGGTGGACGGAGAGACGCCGGGTCTGCTCCCCCGCGGTGAGCTCCTGTGATCACAGAGACGGTGAACCTGCTCCCCCACACTGAGCTCATGTAAGACACACAGGGACGTGCATCGAATGCCATGTACAGCGGGCGAGCATCACAGCGAGCCTGAGCGAACACATGAGAGACACGTAAGAAAGTGCGTGGTACAGATCTCTTGAGACAGACCGTTGAGCCAAGCCCGAGCGGCGCGCATAGTTCGGCGGATAACCGTAAGATGGCAGCACAGTACGCACGCGGGCACCGGCCGATAGGCGGAGATAGCGGTAATTAAAACATTGCACCTCTCCTGCGTCGGATGTTGACAATGTGTTCGTCAGAGGGCAAGGTTTCTAGACAGGATCGTATGAGACATCTTCCAGAAGACAGTAAGTAACAGAAAATGCTCGGAACCGCAGCTTCAGTCGAGCGCAGTGCAGAACTCACCAAGGTGTTGATGGTTTTCTTCAGTGAAGCGACCTCCTTTTCTTTATCGACACTCTCTTCGCGGGAGGCTTCCACCTGTAGGCATGGAAGCATTCACAATGAAACAGCGGAAATTGCAGTCGTATAAGGATGTTTTGTGTCAGCGTCACTCAGCACTAGCTTTCACTGAGCAGTAGAATCATTTCGACGAATTTATTAGAAAAGACCGGAAAATAAGCACCATAAAATACCATTATACGTCGTCGACTATACCATGCATACAACTTACTTAAATTGAAATCGTATACTTATATATGATGCGATGAATAGAAGCAAATGGCTGAGATACTTAGGAAAGCTATGCTTATTGCTTAAAACCGTAACAATCGAATACGTAACACCAGTAAGGCCCGAAGTTGGCGATGAACGAGCGAGCGCGAAGGAAAGGGTGAATTTCAACTCGATCGGGCAAGTAGTTTCTAAGATACAAATAAGGGTGCGCACGTGCAAAGGCACCCCATCACTGACTTATGGGAAAGTGGCGGCGGAAACATCCCTAACCACACACCAAATTTGAACACAACTCGTCAGCCGTACGGAGTTATTCAGAGAAAACACTTTTCAACACCCCTCACGCGGCACGCCCCACGTACAGTGGTAGTCTCCCACATGGGTCGGCACTGGTCTGAAACAGAGTAGGCTGAAGGGGGCTACTCAACAAAGAAGACCACTTGTCAATCAGAAGTGCAGTTGCAGAGTTATTAGCTCTCAAAAGCGTCGCCACGGCTCGGGCCGCTCATACTCAGATTTGTCCCATATGCCACGGAAAGACGAGCAAGCGCTTCGCGCCCGCTCGTAAAGCGTGCTCATGTCTCATGGCATACAAACTGCGAAAAGAGTAAGCTGTTTTGCAGACTTACCTGCATCGTCAGATCCTTTATTTTGTTTTCCAGCTCCCGTTTCTTGTTCCGGAAATCCACCTCCTGTTTCCGCATCTCCTCCATCTTTTCTAGGACGCTCACACTGGTGACAGAGGCCGGCACCTGCAGAAGGAGATACAAACAGTGAGAGAGGCTCCCGGCAAAAACGGCCGATATGATAGCAAGAAGGCGCAACTAGGACGCCGCACATAAGGACATTCTTGGAATCGCTTCTGCACACCGCAAGCAAGATTAGCACTTACTTTAGATGGGGCCCCCGGACAAATGTAAACAGATGGAGGGATGACGGGAGGGAGCTAGTTAGTACTTGAATGGTGGCCAAGTTTTTTTTTCAGATGAACAGCATAGTGTGTGTGCTCGATCAACACAGCATGCATTTATTTACAGAAATACATGATGCTGAATTAAAGTTTAATTACGTTATTAATCTGGACTTCTTCCGTAACGTTCGTTACGCAACGCAACGTTAACACAACGTTAAGACGTTCGGACCAATATATGTAAAATAAATATAGAAAGCTCTTAGTCCGAACGACTCAACTCTTGGGGAGAGCGTCCAAATTAAAAAGAAAATTATGACTTTACAATTTGTGTTTCATATGAACATGTTTCCGATTCATCTTCGATGCAGCTGTATCTCGCAAATATGCAAATACCACCACTGAATATAGTTCCAACGCCGCTAACTTATCACTGCCACGATAGTAAGCCTAGTGTCTATATATAGACATTAGACACACTTGAAACCCAACGACACCGACACAATTTGCGAAATATGAGGTCAACATAACAAGGTCAGCCAATGCTCTTTACATTATCTTTGAAGTGGCAGAGAAGGTGCAAAAACAGCAGCAGACAACCTCGTATCAGAACAACACTACGCAGAAGCTAATGCTAATTCATTACAACGATACGGATAGAGGATCGTTCAGAGCAGGGAGTCGAGTGACGAGTTGTGGCCCTATCAGCTGCCTGCGATCAGCTTCGATGCGGAGCATCGAAGCTTCCGTAACCTCTTTGTGACGCAGCTCATAGATTGGTCGCAAGCGCACATCACTGAGCAGCCGCTGACGGCGTCACTGAACGAGCCAGAGTTCTGCTCCGTGGGTGAATCAATGCCATCGTATCCAGTGCACACACAGGCAGTAGAGAGAGAGCGGTGCAGTTGGTGAAGCAAGCTGCGTCCGCAGTGGTTGGAGCATAAGGCACGCGACACGGGTACATACGCGTCAGGCTGAAACACCGGAGAGATATGCCGGTGTTTGAATCCCAGCGGGATTTTCGTTGTTTATGATGTATGTATGCCCTTAGCTGAAGTGTCTGTCTCAAGCATAGCGTCTACTATAAGTTCTGACATGAGGAAACTGATCAAGATATGACGCTCTCTCGCTATTGAGAATAAATTCGAGCTCAGGATATTTGTCGTCTGTCTCTACAGCGACTTAGGGTATCGATCCAGTTGTGATGTTTGTTAGAACGAGTATGTTTTTGTGGTTTTGAGAACGGGCGTGTTCTAAACATACATTATTCAATCTTGTCAGCTATTTTAGGCAGCCTCCCGTTCGTCGGTAGGCTTCAGCGGCCGCAAAACTGCGCTCGGGTTAGTGTTAGCATATTTGCTCAAGAGATGGCGCTGCGAGCGATAGCTCCATCAGATCGCTCAAACGCTGGCCCGCTGGCCGCCGTTAGTGACTAACCTCTCCTGCTGAGCCAGCGGACCCTCCCGCTCCAGCCGCCCCGCTGGCCGCCGCGTTAGTGACTAACCTCTCCCGCTGACCAGCGGACCCTCCAGCTCAGCCGCCCCGCTGGCTGCCGTTAGTGACTAACCCGCTCCCTGCTGACCAGCGACCCCCAGCTCCAGCCGCCCCGCTGGCCGCGTTAGTGACTAACCTCTCCTGCTGAAGCCAGCGGACCCTCCAGTCCAGGCCGCACGTGGTCGCCGTTATGACTAACCTCTCCCGGCTGAGCAAGCGGCCCTCCAGCTCCCAGCCGCCCCGCTGCCGCCGTTAGTGACTAACCTCTCCTGCTGAGCCAGCGGACCCTCCGCTCCAGCCGCTCCCGCCTGCCGCCGTTTTAGTGACTAACCTCTCCTGCTGAGCCAGCGGACCCTCCAGCTCCAGCCGCCCCGTGGCCGCCGTTAGTGACTAACCTCTCCGCTGCCAGCGGACCCTCCAGCTCCAGCCGCCCCGCTGGCCGACCGTTATGTGACTACAACCTCTCCCGCTGAGCAGCGACCCTCCGCTCCAGCCGCCCCGCTCGGCTGCCGTTAGTGCTAACCTCTCCTGCTGACCAGCGGACCCTCCGAGCCTTCCAGGGCCGCCCCGCTGGCCGCCGTTAGTGAACTAACCTCTCCCGCTGACCAGCGACCCTCCCAGCTCCAGCCGCCCGCTGCTGCCGGTTAGACTAACACTCTCCTGCTGAGCCACGGACCCTCCAGCTCCCAGCCGCCCGCTGGCCGCTATCGTTAGTGGCTAACCTCTCCCGCTGAGCCAGCGGACCCTCCACTTCCAGCCGCCCGCTGGCCGCCGTTCAGTGACTAACCTCTCCTGCTGAGCCAGCGGACCCTCCAGCTTCCAGCCGCCCCGCTTGGCCGCCGTTAGTGACTAACCCTCTCCCGCTGAGCCAGCGGACCCCCAGCTCCAGCCGCCCCCCGCTTGCCCGGCCGTTAGTGACTAACTCTCCTGCGAGCCAGCGGACCCTTCCAGCTCAGCCGCCCCGCTGGCCGCAGTTAGTGACTAACCTCTTCCCGCTGAGGCCAGCGGACCCTCCAGCTCCAGCCGCCCCGCTGGCCGCCGTTTTTTCATGACTAACCTCTCCCGCTGAGCCAGCGGACCCTCACAGTTACCAGCCGCCCGCTGGCCGCCGTTAGAAACCTCTCCCCGCATGAAGCAGCGGACCCTCCAGCTCCCAGCCGACCCCGCTGGCCGCCGTTTACGTGACTAACCTCTCCTCTGAGCCAGCGGACTCTCCCCTCCAGCCGTCCCGCTGGCCGCCGTTTAGTGACTAACCTCCTCCTGCTGAGCTAGGCGCACCCTCCAGCTCCAGCCCGGCCCGCTGGCCGCGTTAGTGACTTTAACCTCTCCTGGCTGGAGCCACGCGGACCCTCCAGTTTCCAGCCGCCCCGTGCCGGCCGTTAGTGACTAACCTCTCCTGCTGAGCCCAGCGGGACCCTCCAGCTCCAGCCGTTCCCGCTTGGCCGCGTTAGTGACTAACCTCTCTTGCTGAGCAGCGGCCCTCTCCGCTCTGCCGTCCCGCTGGCCGCCGTTAGTGACTAACCTCTCCTGCTGAGCCAGCGGACCCTCCAGCTCCAGCCGCCCCGCTGGCTGCCGTTAGTGACTAACCTCTCCTGCTGAGCCAGCGGACCCTCCAGCTCCAGCCGCCCCGCTGGCCACCGTTAGTGACTAACCTCTCCTGCTGAGCCAGCGGACCCTCCCGCTCCAGCCGCCCCGCTGGCCGCCGCCACCACTCCTGTCGCTGGTGTCTCGAGCGGCGGCGGGGCGGCCAGGGCGGGCGGCACGACCAAGGTGCAGGCGTCAGCGGCCCGGCGCGCGGTGCGTCCCACCTCGGACGCTATCCGGCCCAGATCCCGCTCCGTGCTCAGCCGCAGGTCACCGAAGTCCCGCCGGAACGACACCACCTCCTTCCAGACGCGCAGCAGTCGGGCGTGCTCGGCGGTGTAGTATTCAGTGAACGCCTGGGGAGGGGGGGGCGTAGTCAGCTACTGTGTGGTGGTACGGCTACCGTTCTCCGTGATGTTCTGAACGTTAAGGGATCCAGCGCCGTTTTGTATCGGAAAAGATGAACAAGATATTGATCTACAACTGCAAACAGTACTCCAGCAGTTTTTTGACGGAAATAAACAGTGGATAACAATTGAATGAACAAATTAAAATATAGCGGGTATAAGAAGCCAGAGCATTTCATCATCCTAAAATCCGCAATGTCACTGTTAAAAACATTCATAGCAGCTGTCAACAGCTGAGAGGACATTATTTAAAACAAAATACGCGAGGCATGCTCTACCAAGGTGACAGAAAAAGTGGCCAACGCACAGACACACATTGGACAAGATAACAAATTAAGGCGGTCATCACAAATAAAACATCGCGATGAGCCTCCGAAAATCAGTTCCACTCTGCGCTATCTGTCTTTGACACCTCAGAACCGGCTGCAGTTGGCACAACCGGGGCGACAAAGTTGTTAGCGCTCCAGGTGGTCGGCTTTTTGTCCGATTTGAAGTCTAAAGAAGCCACGGTTGACGGAGAAGCACACACCGAGTGTTTACGACTCCCTCAGCGGGGGTGATAAAAACCCGAGAGGACAAGACGTGTCACACGTATCTCAACTACAGACCACCAGACCACAACATACCTCAGCGACTGAATGGAATGCTCCCTGTGCGTCCGTATTGGACAGCATAGGAGCATTATCATAGCACGGTGAGACTGCACTATCCCACATTACAGTTCCTGACATTAAGCTGCATGGACTGACAAAAAAGTTTACCACATGATAGCTAAAGGAGCATGCAGATCAAAGCTAGGATAAACAGACGGATTGATGACTGCATGGGACACTGCCATTGTCATTGACACAGTCAAAGACTGCACTGCAACAATGACAGTTACATGGGAAAGGGATGGGCACTTCTGCCTACATATAAATGGGTGGAGGAACTATAAAAAACACACACCATCAAAAGGCAGACAATGCTGTGTTTCCCCTCAGAGCCAGTTCCGTGTTACCTGCTCCTCCTGTTTCCAGCCGGCCTCCTTGGTCTCCAGCTCTTCCCGGAGCCGCTGCCAGTCGACTGTGAGCTGCTGGATCTCTGAGGTGAGCGCCTCGTTCCCCTCCTGAGCGGCGTCCAGCTGCTCCCGGAGTAGCGAGTTCACTTCCGACAGCGTTATACACCTGGGGGGAGGGGGAGATGATGCTCACACTGGGAGAGGGGTCATACTCATATCGGAGGCTGTTGCAGTTCACACCCAGGGTGTGTGACAAGCAAAATCCCAACCTACTGATTTGTGTGGTTATTCGAAAAGAAAAACACCAGCCACGGTTTTTTTTTCTTACTTCGATTTTTCAACTGTGACTTCCATCATAACTTCACATTGCGTCATGCCGGATGGTATAGTTCAAATTATTATCCCATAGCGGTCTCTGGATTGAAGGGATAAGAAGATATACCCACAGCATGACCGAATAAGAAAATGTGGCATCATCAGCGCCAGCAGCAGCCATGTTGTTTATTAAACATAAATGAAGTAACATGTGAACATAAAGCAGAAGAGTATTTGGATAAAGAACTAAAACTAAAAGGGGGACATAAAGAAGGTGGGTCAATAATGTTCCCTAGTCCATATACAATGGGAATTGGGATGTTCAAGGAAAACGACAGGTAGTTCCCTTTTAAAGGGAGTGTGCCTACTCACATTGGTCATGTGGAGTTGTTGACACTAGTCTGTAGAAAGCCATATTTTTCTGAATTACCATGACCTTCATTTCCCCAGAATCACTTAGTTGCTGATATATTCAAAGTCGCCCAATCACATACTGGCAGTTTAGAATAATTATCATAGTCGGCCAGGCTTCGCACTAGAAAGCATTTCTCTTAATTACAACGGCTAGCATATCTTGTTATCTGGCCAGATGCCCATTATTGGTACATCTCCGCTACTCTGTTTATGAGTGACGATTCGTTTATGAGTTTGAAACAAAACAAATGCAAAAACAGGTCAATATAATAAAATTGTCAAGGACTAAAGGGGCTCCAGACGTGAATTTTATCGTAACCAATATACAATGCAATAGCTTCTTACCGTAATAAAAATATATTTGACATTTCAAAAGAGTAGGCACACTCCCTTTAATGTCCCCGGGCCTATAACTTCAGACCTGCGGGTCTAGAGCCTGACGCGCTACCCAACACACCACCGAGACGCCCGCTGACGAGGCGGGCACTGCTGTGTCAGCGGCGGCCGCCGGACTGCCGCCCGGTAGCTCAAAGGCGTGCAGAGTACGCTGATGCTGGAGGCGCCATGCATGCAGCCCAGACCAAGCCAAGGCTGTGGCCTCTTAACAGTCGCTCTAGCCTAGCCGATTGTTCATGATCGGCAAGCGTCACCCTTTGCCGCGTTCACCCGGACAACCCATTTTTGTTATCGTTTATGGGCATATCATGCGAGATGACACAAATCGTTCTCGATTAATAAATACAATTAGTTTCATGCTATAGTGTCTTATGGTCAATATAATGTGCAGGTTGCATATGTTTTCAACGAAAGAAAAACTTAAACATGTCCGAAAGCTAGTTTGAGTGATGCGTGGCAAGGAATACAAGCTACAAGGTCACTTCAAACGCATGTAAAAGAACCGATTTTCCTGATTGCATTAAAAGTGCATTATGTTACATTAACAGGATATATTCATCAATGCACTCCTCATCATCTATGAAACAAAAACCAAATATTGATTTGCAATGAACGAGATCTGCAAGCTTATTGGTAGAAATATCCATCAAACAGGTAACCTTTATAATGTCGCTCAGTGTCCCAAGATTCTATTTTTGCTTAGGTGTCAGAGTGGAAAATTGTTGCCCAAAAAGACCATGAGAGTGGAAAATCAT
>VOPJ01011544.1:0-21878 GCA_014673585.1 Semibalanus balanoides
CCAGAAGTTTGTAAGAGGGGTCCTCTGGGAACATCAATGTTCCCTTGTATGGCCGAAAAAATGCTCGAAGGCCGCCCTAAATATGCCCTCGATCAGCCCGAGGAGCTATTGGTCGGCCCTCAGTCGTCCAGAGAGAGTCTTCAGTCATCGGTGTGCATTAGATACATGGGTGGAGCGTTTCCAAGAAACTTGACAAGGCAAAATGTAATTTCGTTGGTTGTTTTGTTTGATTGAGATAAAAATGACATTTGAATGCCGGGTGACCTCCAAATCTGACGGGCAATGGTCCCCCCATTCGAATAGGAAACTCCACCCGTGATGAGATAGCCATCGTCCGGTTTGAGGGGGCCCTCAGTCAAGTTGGTGAAGGGACCCTCAGTCCTTAAAGTGGGCACTGATGCTCCGGGGCCCTGGAGTTTACTTTGCCCCCCCCCCCCATCCGAAAATACTATCCGTCGCCACTGCATCCGGTTCCTTATATGAGATCTCTTATATGATATCTCATCTATTCCTTATATGAGATCCCTGGAGATCTCTTATCTAACGCGTACGGTTCCGGTACCGTAAGCAGGGAGAGGAGGGGAGGTGGGGGGGGGGGGGAGTCACGTTACCTCTGCCGTGCCTAGGTCGGATATCTTGAGCGTCAAATCGGCTGATAGTAGCAGATTGGCCGGTTTGATATCGTTGTGCACCACAGCCTGACTGTGCAAGTACTCCAACCCCGTCATCAGCTGTATAAAGTACCTGCAAACACGGCAGAAACGCACCATCAACCATACACGCAGCAACTAAGTCACACAAATGCATACATACACAATGTTACAGATCATGAATGTATTGGAGGACTTGATGTCTTTCAAACAGCAGGCCGGTGTCGAATTCTGCAGTGACACTGTGCTACTAACATACCAATAGAATGCAGATTGAGGTCTGAAACTCCAGAATGAAATTTCCAGACAACTACTTGTGAGCCTGCACCACACCGGAACCTCTCTTCTCGTGAGCCCTTGTCTAAGCATCTCTTTGAAGTTGACACACACAAAACTCCAGGATCATGTATATCTTCTGCTTCTCCTCATTGTGAAGTACGTCAAACAGCCGTAAAATGTTGGGATGTCGCAGCCGCTTCAGTAGACGAATTTCTCTGGAAAAATACACCAATTTGTATTTCGTTAATACAACTTGATTCGACATTGAAAGACGAACCAAGTAGCGTGTGTGATATGCATCTGCCATTCTTCAACGTAGTTTCTAGATCGGATGTGACACCCACCGTTATATCTAAAGGTTTTATTGACCACCATTGGCTTAGCATACAATCTGATATATGATAGCATTGGTAGTTAATCTAGCATAGCTGAGTTTGTCGAACACCTGACTTCATTTCTGGTTGGGCAAGAGAAAATGTCCAGGTCATCAAGTCGACCAGTGTTAGAAACCAAACATGTGCTAGCGAACCTTGTCGAGACGCGGCAAGTTCATCTTGCATCCATTAAGTCTGCTGGTAGACAACAATTGCACAATTAGATGATAGTAATCAGGCTTCATCTTAAGCTTTGCATATAGATGACTGACCAAAGAAAATTCGTTCATGACAAAGTCGGTCAAACCTTATGTTGAAAACAAATCAATCTTACACTAATTATTGCCACATAGACTTGAACCAGGAAAGTGGCTAGTCCAACACATTACTCTCACCTTTGCAGATTCTGTTCGCCATTCAATTTCCGTCTAAGTTTCCTGCGTTTGAATATTTTCACAGCTCTCCGCTCTAGCGTGTCTTTGTCCATGCACTCCTTCACTTTTCCATAGGAGCCCTCCCCGAGCAGATCGCCGAAAATGTATCGGCCCACCACCTTCCAGTGTTTGCGCTTGTTGCGGTAGATGATCTCCGTGGAGGGCACGCGGGTGAAGACGGCCATATCGCCGCCATCGTCCCAGAGGTCGTCTTCGCCGTCATACGGGGCGCCGAGCACCACCAGCGGCTCCAGAGTGGGGCCGGCGGCAGCAGGGCAGGCCGGTGCGGCCGGCTCCAGCGGCACAGACACGTGGTTGGCTGCTGCGGCTGCTGCCGAGCTGAGGACAGCAGCAGCAGCATTGGAGACGCTGCCGCCCTGCTGGGAAGACATGGCTACTGCAGCCGCGGGCAGCAGCCGAAATCAGGCCGGCGCTGTTCTGCACCAGACAGCGTCCAGTCCACCTGCCAAAATAACGAGCATGCATTCACAATGTCAGCCTTATCAAACCAGCAGTATCAGAAGCTACAAATACATATGCTAAGGAAATACTATTTGGCAGTTGGCAAAAAAGCAATACTAACATGGGGTGCTCTGAATATGGATCAGGATTTTGCTCACAACAAATCATTTGAATACCACCTATTGCATGGGATGTAGAATAATTGATTGGCTGTAGTGATTTGATATCCAAACCTATCTGACTGGTATACAACCAGGCATGTGCTCGGATCCCGAAAATGGATATAGGGATCTGATCTGGTATCTGGATACCGGATCCACTGGGATCGTAGATCCATCTTAACAATATGTCGATAGATCCACTGCACTGGGATCATAGATCCGTCTTCAACATTGGTCGACGGATCCGCCGGGATCCGAGATCGCAGGTTCCATTTGACCCTGGGATCCCTGGGATCCCAGTCCCGCCATTATTCAGATATGTATTTTCGGAACCCATATTTTAAGAAATTATTAGTACTTTTCAATTTGTTGTAAATGTAACTATCATGGGCAAATGTCTTTAGTTAGATTTTGTCAAAAATATTATAATTATAGCATAATTTGTCAGTCAGATCATGTCGGATCTGAGATCCGTTAAGATCAGATCCTTTTTTATTGCTTATTATGGGATCCAAGATCCATTGCCAAATGTAATCGAGGGATCCACTGGGATCTGAGATCCACTATTGTATTTTGTCATGGGACCCAGTGGGATCATAGATCCAACATTGCGTTTTGTTGAGAGATCCTCTGGGATCATATATCCCTCTTTCAGATCCATGCACATGTCTGTATACAACACAGATGTTAGACACACTTCCACAAAGACTTGCATATAGAGGGACAACAATGAAGCAGAACTGACTCATATAAAACCAGCAAAGTAAGTATTATGTGAGGTATCCAGATACAATGGGGCTGTTCCAGCGCTTTAAACCGGAATAGGTTGAGGCGGGACCGGTGGAGGTTCGGTGGAGCGGCGCGCGGGAACGACCGGTAGAGACTCGGTGGAATTATCAGCTGTTGGCCATTATTTGTCTTGATCGAAAGTTGACATTTGTATTCTCAAAGTTTCTGCGTATTTGCCTACGTGTCGGGAAATAATGAGGTATTTGAATCACCGTGAGTTTGCCAGATCCATAACATCGTAAAAATGAGTAGGTAAAAGAGCAGACTCAATCTGATTCAAATGAGACCAGCTCACTTTTCCCAAAAAAGTTGGCACAATAAAATCATGTCTAAAGATATTTGAACGCAAAATAATGGTATTGGACTATCACAACAACAAATGTGTCCTTCAGTCAAAAAATGTTTACAAGAGTTTGCAACTGGCGCGCACCAAGTGCCGTCAACCGGGGCCTAATCCGCTCGCCGAGCGGTTGAGGTTTTGCTCAACCGGTTGAGGTTCGCCGGAGGGTCAACATTTCAGTTGAGGGCGGCTAGGGAACGGCGTGGAGAAAAACGAGCCTCAACCGGAATAGGTTGAGGGCGCTGGAACAGCCCCAATGTGTTGTAAGCAATCAAGCCTGATTTTTTCTTTCATTTTCTATAAACAGACCCTTTTCTGCTGAAGAACAGTGAGCTTCAAGTTTCAATACAATAGATAGATAGATAGAAATTAGGCACAGCCTTCAGAGGGAAATCTTCACATGTGTATCCTTAACCCGCGCACTGCAGGGGGTTCGCGCCGAACACGAACTGTCTGGTGATTTCCGCCCCCCGTGAGATCTCCAAAACTACGCAATGTAGCGACAAGCGGAAAACGGCATTAGATAGCTCTAGACAAGTTTTATCGAAAGTATTTCAGTCTTTTCTTGGATCAGGTCACAATTGAGGTCACCAGTGGTCACCAAAGGTCAAGATTTTCGGTTTTAGGACTCTTTTGGGACTCTTTTCAGAAAACCCACGATTTATCTCGGAAACGATGATAGCTAGGAGCCAAACATTTGAGAGGCAATCGATAATATTGAAATTTTGGCAATCGCACCTAGGTCCTCAAAATTGAACTGCAGATCAATATTTTAGGCTCAGGGTCATGAAAAGGTCATCCAACATACTGTTTTTAGCAAAAAACAGTTTTCGGTGAATAGCATTCACCTAATGAAAGATAGAATATTTCTGAAACGCCATTGTGTTTGTCTTCATTTGATGCGCTTTGAACATATATAGCGGTGACCTGGTAAGGTCAACTTCAAAATTTGACCTCAGGTCAAGGCCATTGGTGAACAGTAAGTCACTGTTGCATATGGAGGGGCAACGCGGCCAAGCGAGCGAAACACATTGGTGTCAACTAATCGTCTCTATCTCTTTTTATCAAGAGTATTAAGCAAATAATGTTGATGACCTCAGATGACCTCAGATGACCTTGTAGAGATTCATTGAGCAACAATTGCCACCTTGATCATTTAGAATGAGGCTAAAATAGCATGATTCTGAAATAATTAGCCTTGATCCCAAATGCATATTTCGAAAGGAAGCATTTGTTTATTTTCCCATTCAACTTATAATAGGGAGGTCAGGAAATTGACCCGACCTTTGGTCACCATACGAAAAATCCGAGATATACGAATTGTAGGTAATGATATTCTTATGAAATCCTGCAAGTTTCAACACTTTTGAAAAAAGACTGTGATTTGGCACGAACGCAAACATTTTTGAAGGTGAGGTCACTTGACATGGACTTGTGACCTGACCTGAGATGACCTCAAGTTCAAAACTTTTCCAAAGTGTGTGTAATTGATGCCCAAACAGGTGTACAAAATTTGGCGGCGTTGCGCGCCACTATTTTTGCGCTACTCCTGAAAAACCTGAGGGGGGGCGGAAATCACCCCCCCTGCAGTGCGCGGGTTAACATAGACCCATACTTGTCAGCTATGACAAGTATGACTAGCCATCACTGCCCCATACAAAAAGTTGGTGTGGTAGTCAGCATTGGAATTCGGTCTGCTTTCTGGTCCGGTATTTTGCTCTATTCAGTGAGTTACCCTGCTTCAACCTCAGCCTTTCAGGTCCAGCGAACGTGCAGGTCATGATGCCGCTGCATTTCCCAGTGGAGGTGCAAACTTTGTGCACAAATTAGTTATATTCTGGACTCCAGAATATGTCTAGATTATTTATTATAATACATAAATCCAAGTAACAAGTATGTACCCTGCTAAATATACCCACTTAATTCCAAAGTCCAGAACATAACAATTCTTGAGTCCAGAATATAACTCATGAGCCCAAAGTATGCACCTCAGCCTGTTTATGCTGCAGCAGAGTGACCTGAACCTAAAAGGCTGAGGCCAAAAACAGGGGTCTTGCTATCTTATTTTACACTGAAAAGAGCAAAAATACAGAACCAGAAAGCAGACAGAATTCCAAAACTGGGGCAGTACCTACCAGGCTACCACATAAATGGTCTACAAATATGAAAATGAGGTCAGAACTTTCCTGCCTTTAGAGCTTAATAGCCTAGATGTGAAATAATATTGAATCTCTCTCCCTTACTGAATTTGACCACTATGCCACTATTTATACATATTTGCTCATATTTAGCATACACCATTCATATTTGAAATCAGCACACAATTATGCATTAAATTTTAGTTGAACTCTAGTTAAATTGTACTGAAACACCTTCATGGTGATGTGTTACAAATCACATAGGTAGGTAGGGTAAAAACCAATAATACCAGACACATCCATACACTGGAATTTTTGTGCTATTGGCAATCTAGATTATCAGTATTGTCAGCATCACTGGTAATATGAACAATTTGATGTTAGGACACATCTTGATCTGGGCCCTGATCGCTGAGTCGCAAGCACGTTTGTCAGCACCATAGCACCTGTGCTTACCATGGCCCATTATTCTGGCTATACTGGGTCATGCTATGCTTTGATGCTATGGGGCTGAAAAACTGTTCTGTATCCTTCTGTAAAAAACTGTTCTGTAAAAACGTGCTTGTGACACACTGATCAGGGACATGATGTTATGGTTGAGTACTGTAGGTACCTTACTACCTTAACCTAGTAAGGTACCTACTTTTTCCATTTTTCCAAAAGCTACCTAGTAAATTATTTACACATCTACTTGTGGTAAAATTATATGAAGATAAACCAAATAAGTTAAACATTGAAAATAAAAGAATCGATTTTCCACAAATAATAAAGAAGTTGTCACAATCAACATTCCGATAATACAATAAAACTTACCTTTCAAGGGCGTCCCTTAGAAGTGCAATGCATTCATATCAAATCCCGCGGATTAAATCACAGGCTTCAGTCCCCTCAAACACATAAAATGCAGCACATATAAACTCATAGTACTACTAAATATGCTGACCAAATTTTAAAATATAGAAATAACCTTTCGGTTTTAATTACCTATATATTGATACTTTTCACAATCACTATGCACTGCGGTTCTTAGCCTGCTGCGGTGCCTCCTAAACGAACTTAATCCGTTCTCGGCGCGGCCGCGTCATTATCGCCTAAATGTCAAAATGCATAAGGTGTTACGATGCGTTGCAATCCTGGTTGCCATTTTAATTACTAGTTTTTTGTTGTGTTTTTTTATAATGATAGTTAAAAAATTTGCTTTATTTTTATTTTTTTGACAGTTAATTAAATTAACTAAAAGAGTAACAGGTGAAAGCAGGTATAAAGAATACAAATGCAAATACGGTACAAGAATTGTCCTGTTCGCTGCTTCTGCTTTCTAAAAGCAAGAGGGAATGTTGACAAATCAAAAGCTCAAAATAATAAAAGCTCACTATTCATTGGCTAACTTTCACTAGCAGGCACAGAGATTTAACAGAAATTAACCAAATGCGGCAATCAGTGCTTGAAAACGCCGCAGATGTGTGGAGATTACGGGCGAGCTGCTGCTTTGTTTTACATGACAACCAAGCAACGTGGTGGGGAATTACCGGGTTTATGGTATTAATTGCATTTTGCGATATTTTGGTGTTGAACGCATCATTTAATTATAAATTGAAAATCGTCGTAGTCACCAGAAAGTCGCGTTAACTGTAAGTATAATGTTATGAGTGTAAAATGACCGCAGACGTTGGGCCTGTTCCAGTCGCACTTCTAACCTCCTCAAAGCTGCTCCCACTTGGTCCAGTCGTATTCTTTAACACAGAGCAGTTTGCAGTTGGAGCAACTTAAAGAGAAAAAAACGAGGCGCGAATTGGAAACAGGCCCGTTGTGTCCCGTCTTCAAATTGTGGCAAGAGTATCAAAGAGGTATTGAGGCAGGCCGACATCCTGCCCCAAAAATGGGGCAGCAACTGCACCCATTTTACGATGTTATTGTCACTTCTATCTGAATAATACTTGCTGCTGCCCTCGGCAGCAATTTTGACCCATATAATTTCAAAAGCTGCCCAAATTTTTCAAAGCTGCCCCAAACTTGATGTCTTGTGTCAGCCCTGCCCCGTCAATACTCTTTTGAAATCCTGCATGTTTTTGCAGACTGGGTTTTGGGGCTTTCCAAGCTTCAACTTGCCATCATAAAGGGTATTTGAGTATAAGTCCAATATTTGAACGCTACTCCTTACCTTGGACTTTTCATGCTATCTGAATACAGATGATACTGATCCACAGTGCTTGGCTATACTAGTAGACTTCACTGCCTTAGTTAACCCCTATAATATGCTTAACAATTGATACTAAATATCACATTTAGTAACTACAGACTAGAGTCTTGCCTTGCTTCGCGGTGGATCTATATANCTCGCAGCCTCCCGCGGCGTTGGTCTGCCGTACGATTTGTTTGTTTGCCTGCCGGGTTATTTATCGTGTGACATCAGTCAGATCAGACCATTAGCGTCAGCCTCACAGTCAGATTAAAGCTCAAGCCGGAAATAAAAGAGCGCCGACTCACTGGCACGTGACATCTTGGGGCGGAAACGAAACCACCGTCTCTTCCAGCACCGCCTCTGGTTACACACAAAGAAGAATCAGTAAAACTGGGATGTGTGATGTGAAAATTTATACCTTAGTTTAAACTTAGATCGTTTCTGAGACATGCAGAACTAATGCAATATGTACGCATCTACACAATTTGCGAAAAATGTAACTACATATATAACCAAATTTTCAAATTGTGAAAGTTTCTTGGTTCCCGAATGTATCCAAAATAAAACTTACCATGGATCCTAGTTTGTAACTAAATATTCATGCACATTTTCGGACCAAGTTTTACAAGTAATATAACTCTTTCTCGATTGCTTGGAAATATTACTGTTACGTCGAGACGCACAGGAGACTTCGCCTCGTTGTCAGCTTGCGATAACGGGCGCTGTGTTTCGGATGACAGTTGGTTCGGATGACAGTTATTTTGGATGACAGTTGTTTCGGATGACAGTTGTTTCGGATGACAGTTGTTTCGGATGACAGTTGTTTCGGAACTGTTTTGGATGACAGTTGTTTCGGATGACAGTTGTTTCGGATCACAGTTGTTTCGGATGACAGTGTTCGACTAAGACACTGCAGACACCACGAGACAGACATGCAGTCCTCTCGCACTGGTCGTTCCGTTCGTACTGTTGTGCGCTGAGACCAACTTGGCTCACTGTGCTCTTCAAACCGGAGTTTGTCAGTGACCGTCTGCTGTGTCAACCGCCTACCGAAATTATCAACATCAAACCTGAAACGGTGAAACGGTATTTCCTGGCATGTCTTAACCGTCTGCCATCGCTGCTGTCATCTGACTGAGCATTCCTCTCCCGGATCCCGCGGGCCCAGCTGGTCACGCCGATCTCTCCTCCCAATTATCACCTGTTCTCCCTAGGATTACCCCCTGCACTCGGGCGTCCCTCTGCCAGCCCCGAGTGAGGCAGCCGACCCCGGGCCGCCAGCCGAGCGCCCCCTCTGCGCCCCTCCCCTCTTCGTCTGCTAGTGACACTCCCTCACATAGCGTGACGCGCCGCGATCGACAGCTCCATTAACAACATCTGCCCTCCCCTGACGGCAGCCACACTGCACCCGTGCCGCACACGTGGCGGTGAGACAGACCCCGTGGCTGTCTCGCCGCCACGTGCCATGTGGTGGTGCCACGGGGGTCGCCCATGTGCCATGTGGTGGTGCCACGGGGTCGCCCATGTGCCATGTGGTGGTGCCGCGGGGTCGCCCATGTGGTGGTGTCGCGGGGTCGCCCACCTCCCCGGGCGGCCGAATATTGCCCCGGCCGCTGCAGCCGGCTTAATTTGAGTATATCGCCGGCGCTGCCAGCCAGGAGAACTCGTCCCAGGGCGCCTGTCGGACTCCTACGCCTCGTGCAGCTGAAATAGCGCCGGCACAGGGGACATTGCGTCGGTCGTCAGTATGCGCAGGATGGCAGAGGTGCGGTGCGGCCCCACACCTGGCCAGATGGGAAGGCGGATCACAGAGCCGGGTTCAGGGATGGTGCAGCTGGTCACAGCGGGACTGGTGCTCGGTGGTTCCGGGTGTGGTGATGGTGTGGTGGAGTGGTCCTCGAGGTTCCTCTGGATGTGGAAGGGAGCTGTGTATGGGTGAAGGAATGGGTAGGATGGAGCTGGGTTGAATTGCTAGTTGCTACTTATCGATAGACGGATTTTGCTAGGGTGATAACTGATAAGTGAATTTCCCGGAGTGCTTAAAGGGAACGTATAAGCACCTTTTAACATTAGTTTTTAAACTGAGATAGCCAGATTGTCGTGTGCTGAGAAACCCCCAAATCCGAAAATTTTTTCCTCCATAAGCGACCTAGTCTGAGTTTTCAACGCCCAAAAAAAACCGTGGTCATAAGTTGGTTCATATAATTCAATGCCCACAAATCCCGTGACGTTTTCGCATACGTCAATCAGTAGTTACTCCACTGTGATTGCCACCGCACTTCGCTTGTTTGAAACCGTCCGCCCAGTATTTCAGTTACCTTGGGCGTCCGCCCCGACCGCCCCCGACGGGTTCGGTCAGGCGCTCCGGCACACTAGTGGTTCACGTATTGCGTGCCCCCACGTCCCTACCTTGGCGCGAGCGGGAGCGCCGGTTCGACCAAGCCAGTCGCGTTTCACGCCTTACCGGTGCACCCATTTCGTGCGGAGCCGGCACAGCAGGCTGTCACTGGGCGGCGAAAGTTTGCCGGTCCGATGCCTCCTTGTGAACGACCACAACTCGCTTTGGTGACGCAAGATTGGTGTGACGTCACATGTAAAAACATATTTTACTATTTTTCAAATTACAAACAAATTCTGACTTTATTTCGCAAAAAGGAATGCCCAGGACCGTAATCAGGGCATTCTTCTCATTATTCCTACATATTTCCCAAGGTGCTAATATTCCCTTTTAAAGGGAACTGTCCCACTTCAAAAAATGTGTTTTCAATTGTACGTCGTTTTGTGCAAAATATGAAGTGAATGCTGCTGAACACGATTATGACATTTGTTTCTCACGAACAGTGCTCAATTTCGTAAAAAATCAGTTGTAATATTTGGGCTGATGACGTCATATGAAGGAATTTTTGGGGAAAAAAATGGAAACCTTCACGCTGTTATAAGTAGGACTAGTGTATGGCTAATGTATGGCCAAAGGTAAAACAAGTCGACTGTAATCAACAATTTAGCAAAGAAGACAACGAAATTCCCGGCTTCACGGCCACCATTTCAAATACATTGGGGGCTGGCGATGTTACAGATTGCAAAAATCCAAACTCGAATTTCTCTGTGATTCGACCTCAGTGGTTGTTTTAACTTATACCATACATAATTCCAATGTCAAGCACGCAAAATGGCTATCTCAACTCAAATATTATGTTAAGGTGGGACAGTCCCTTTAAATGGAATGTTTCACCTTTGTAATGGTTTCAAACTGAGATAGCCATTATCTTTGGCCGTTATTGAAAAGTTTGAATTACTAAAACACTTTTTCCAAAAACTTAATCGTTTTTAAGCAATTAAATTTTGAATCTGCACAAGGGGTCTATGCAAGTGCCTGACAAATGTGTATGAATATTTAGTTACAAACTAGGATCCATGGTGATTGGCTGACAAGTGACAGCCACGTCAAGCATCCTTAAGTTTGTTGGTTCGGGGAGAAAAACTACTTGTATTTGTCAAACCTTGACTGGATCACCTGCTGCTATTACGATAACAAAATGGCTTGTATGTATTCAAGTGCGCCAGAATTGTCTACAAATCTTGTGCCTATTATCCATATAATAATGACGTCATTGTCCCAAATTCAAAAAGCTTAATTTTGATAAAGTTAAGTGACTTTGCGAGAAACAAATATCATCATCGTTTTCAGCAGCACTTACTTCATATTTTCACTATAAGTGGCGTACATTTGACAACTTTCAGATAGATGAAACATTCCCAATATTGGTAACATCGTCTGCCGGTATTATACGTGACTATTGACCACCATGATCAAACGCATTCGAATAAGCTTAGAGCTGGCATACCGTCTGTTTTATACATTATCGATAGTCCCAATTATATTTGCGACGATGATTCATAGGCAGCGATATAAACGTGCTGGATCAGTGTCCCAGGGCTGCTCTATCATGAGCTTCACAAGATGACCAGGGGACAGAGCTGTTTGTACAATATAGTGTGATATATCCTGAGATTGGAATCCAGAAGATGGGAATTTATCCTAGCTCCGGGCCTGGATAAGAACCAAATAATACAAATCCAGTCACATCACATCACATCACATCACATCACATCACATCGCATCACATCACATCACATCACATCAAATCACATCACATCACACATCACACAAATCACAGTTCCGTCAGCTCAGTCTTATGCACTCGTCAGTTCGTTGCCGTGTGTAATCGTCCTGTTGCGTCTCTTCAGGGGCGCTTCCTCTACTCATCATCCTCATCATCGTCATCGGCGGCATCGTGGTGCTGGCTGCCGTCATCCTGGTCATCATCATGTGCCAGCGTCATCACCGGAGGACCAAGGACAAGCCCACGACAGGTGAGGCAGCCCCCCGCTGCCGGAGTACACAGGCTGGCAGGGCGCACCACACAACTCACTTTCACCACCATTTGATGTTGAAGTTCGCTTGTCAGAAACTTTTCAGTACAGTGATTGTATTCCACGCAAACTATCAACAAACGTGCGGTTCTGAAATGCTGCCGAAGGGCTGCGCTATAGCTGCAGGTGTGTTTTACTATTTTAAAATGGTAAAATATCAAAGCTTTAAACTTTCCAGTTATTTGTATGCGTGTGGCCAGCGTCTCAAGTCCGAGGCCTAACGGGAGTCCGGAGTTGCAGGACGACCGGCTGGGTATCCCTATCCAGTATCCACTGCCAGTAGCATCTATTGACATCGGATACGCCTGGGTATCCCTATCCAGTATCCACTGCCAGTAGCATCTATTGACATCAGATACCCATTCGGTCGTGGATACCCATAGCTCTTGTGCGTCTCTAAACATTAATGTGAAATGTTGAGTGTGGACCCAGGATTGTGGAGGACATAAAATATGAATGAAACTGGCCTGCAATGAATGGTGTACTCCAATTGAGCTCTCAAGTCACTGTATCTGATGCATAGGCGGATCCAGAAAGTGTGATTTTGACAGTTTGGGGGGGTGCAGAAGTCGCCTCAAAAATGTGGTGTTTGGTATATCGGCTAGTTGTTGTGATAATGCTGTATAAGTACTTCATAGTCGGAAGTTTAGTTAGGGTCTAGGTCTATGTGGAGTTTAAGTTATGTTTAGTTCATAGGTATTAAAGGTAGTATATGGGATATGGTTATATAAATAGATCTGGAAAGATAGCGTGTTCTAGGTCTGAGTGTATAAGAGATAGCGTTGTAGGTTAGTGTAGGTTAGTAGGCTGTTAACGTAGAAATATCGGTAAAAGAGAGTCTATAGAAGAGGCGTCCGTTAAGGTTTTGGGTTGGTATGTGGGAGGGGGGTTGAGGCATGGGTCACGCCCTATGTTAGAGGGGTGTGGAGCGCTCTTAGCCGCTCCTCTGGAATGCGCGTTCACCTCTGCTGTATCTTGAGAATGACAGCTGGCAAAGGACATTAACTTATTATAATTCTTTACGTATCAACTCGAGCTCATCTATGCTATTTTAATGCGTGTATAATTAAATTTTATCCTGTAAGTACAACGCGACTATTCGTTTCATACGATATATCGGACAGCAACTTTCGACTGCTTTGGAGTGAGACGTCGTCTACAGTACAGTAGGACTCAAAGAAAGTTCTCGTCATCATTAAGCAGTGGATACTGGTATAATTACAATTTATATTATTCGTCGAATAAACATTCATTTTGAAGGTGTATATTTATTAATTTTAGCAGCCTAATGGAAGGAACATTTACTAAAACTAGTGTGTCTCCAATAACTCTCCTTTGTAAATTTTGCGCTTGGCTGCAATCGGATTAGTGATCTATGACGATATTTAAACAGTTAGGATCAATCGGCTAAGGATGTGCTACAACAAGGCCCGTTTATTCCACTCGCGTAAGGGTATAACGGCGCGTGATACTGCATAAACAGATATTTGAAAGGCCAAGTTTATATTTTATGATAAGATCACATCTGCAACTAGAGAGAGTGAAAGTCTACTGGCTATAGAGAATGAGGCACGTTTACAAATCATGACCACTTTGACCTATATGTGACCAAACGTTATATCGATTACCTGGCTCAAATATTGTCCTCACTGTGTGTGTTTACGTCGTCACGAATTACGCAGATGATTCATTTAACATTTTTAATACCAAATGGCTAGTGTAATCTGAGAGTTGATATACTGATTAAGATATCCGTTTGAGATAATGTTAAAAACATATTTACGTCGCTCGCCTCTAAATAAAAGAGATAACGCGAGATTAATAAATTATTTATAAATATCATCTTCTATATACTATGATGGCTCGCACGTTAGATATAAAGTTTTACCGTAGCTCCAAATCAGCTCGTTGTGGTCTCGGTCTCGCCCCGTATGGGTGCGACGCCTTCTCTCAACCTCCTCCACAATTTCTCGACTATATCTCTCTTGAGGGTACTGAAGCAAGGTCGTCGCAAGATGGAAGTGATAGATAAGAGAGAGAAGTGTGTTTGCGCGCGGCGCTTAATATAGCTATGCGCGTGCTCAGGAGCAAAGTCATAAGGAATTACTCGCCTTCTGGGAGAGTAAACTTGGCCGGAGGTTATAAGAAAGGACCCGAACCCACTGCTCAAAGGATGGCCGACCATGTATTCCATGGTCGTCGCCTAGGTTGTATCGCGCTCCTATGCACAGTGTCGGCCATACTATTCTCACCCACGTGAGAAAAGCTACTAACGTTGAGGATAACGGCGAATAAGTTTTCCGCGTTAGCTAATAAACAACCGTTCTAATTACGGATTAAAAATAATTTGTCTTAAGGTCGTGTGGCCAAAAATTATTAGCCATGCAGCTCCAAATATGCCACGTTTTTTGCCTATCCTGTGGCTAACGGACGTGCGTCTACATGATAGTTTACAGCTCGAACAGATATATTTACTAATTCATGAAGACGCGAAGACGCTCCGCGCTGCTTCTGAAGCCTCATATAATAAAGTGGCGCATATAAGCAACCAGCTGTTGAAAATATCTTTGGTACGAATCTTGTCAGAAAGAAATAGAGAGTGCTTTGCTGTACAAGTGAGCCAGATAATTCCATCAGCTTTAGTCACACGCAGAGTCTAAAATAATCGAGAGCGAATTAGGTTCTTATGCGAATTGAGGCAACAAGTCAAATTGAGAAGCAGGACGCAATAAAAATATAAGATAGTCTCGGTAAAAACAAATCGTGTCAATCAACATTTGTCGATCTCTCTCAGGAAAAAACCTCTCTCTGCTCTCAGAAGATAAATTGAATTCAAAGTTGTGTATAAAGTGACCTGCCTACAGATTTATGACCCGACGTATCCGGGTTCTCTCGTGCATAGGATGGCTTTGACAGCAGTCGTCACATATCTCTCGTATATATTGGTCCTCATATTATTTCAAAACTAGAGACAGGGGCTGTTCTTCCGTTTAGAAGATAAAGTGCCGCTAAAACACGATAACAAAATTATTCTTTATAGAACTATATGCCATTTTTTTTTATTTTTATTTATCTGCTCAAATTGCACCAGTATTTTTCGGTAGCTCGCTAATAGGACGCTGTTCTTGGACTATATATATACGGATCAATATTTTAATTTCTGGTAGAGGATTCAAGTGCCTCTTTCGATGTTTTAGTTATAGCGCTTTATAGATTATCTATTTTAGTGTGATGGCATTATAAACACAATCATAGGCCGTAAAAGATCTAGTGTCTCATTACACAACTTAGCAGCTCTTCAACACGATGGCGTTTCATACTGTTACTGACAGGACTCGTCCTTCGATTTTAGTGTTGGTTGCGGTAACCCGTGCGAATATTGCAGATCAATTCGACTTCCTAGTTATTCTGGAACATTATTATATGTGATGCTCGAAGCATAAGGGAACGAGTTCAAAGAAAGACAAATAAAAAAAAAGTGACCTCGTCTTATCAGGACCACCTTCGGCTAAAAAAATATTTCTCAATATAAGTACGCTCCCTCGTCTCATAAATCAGATTTTGTGTAATAGGCCCATGTATTCATATATGCCTCCGTTTCTCGTACGGTATTAATGCATACCGAGCGAGATGTACTAAATCACGCTTAGAATCTTCTCGGAACTTAATATACTCTTTGGATGAAAAATAACTTCTCGATCACACTTCGTATTAAGAGAAGAAATGAAAAGCTCAAAATGATATATAATGCCCGCCACTTAGCGAGATCTCTTTCATAATTACTAGATAGTCGTGTCAGCATCTTTGCCAACAAAAATAATTTAAATATTTACCTTGCTACACAATGGTGCTCCTAGTTTGTCTTCAATTCTCTCGCTAGATGTAATGTCGCGACCTCTGCGCCATTGCGATTCATTACTATAGAGTTATTGGACAGGTAATACGCGTTCAAGCGTAACTCGCGACATAGAAGGAACGAACCGTCTCGATCTTTGGTGCACGGCACGAAGATATAAATTACATTGCTTAGCATGAGCTGGCGTGCTTTAAGGAATATTTACGTGTTTTAGCCGTCCGCTTCTTATCTCTTATTCATTCTATACTATTCAGAGCCTACTATTTTATCAAACCTATATTCTGATGTATAGCAATCATGGGAGCAGCTGACCTAGATGGACCTTGGTTCAGAGTCCATAGCAGATGAAACAAGAACACAACTCGGCTCTATTTCTCTGATAGATGCTTACAACAGCGTTCATACCTCTAGCTTGATCCGTAAATTACATCGATTAATACCTGTGAACGACGTATAGGCCTGACCTAATCCAGTGTCATTATATATTCCCTAGAAAAGCGAAGCTAATCTTGTACTGGTTATTGTCCTCTCCCAACTTTAACCACCTTATAATCAATGCGGCGATGGAGACTCCAGGAACCTAACACCTATTACATAAATCTTGGAACATTGATAATCCATAACTGATGCACCCTCAAATCCAAAGATTAAAACCGCGTAAAATCCTTATAGGTACCCTCATGACTCATTTAAATACACACTCTATGCACCAGTGTCTCCACATAAATGCTCTATCCTGAGGAACACACAGTGAACATACCGCTTAAGGCTAATATTCCCACAACTCTCTCAACAACCTGGACACCGATTACCACCCTAAAACTTATCTTATGAGGACAGCTCATAAGCGCTCACTATTGACGATGAACTGGCTGATCCAAGAACCTCAAGTAAATGCACTACAACTGACGTCCAAACTCAAATTTGCAAAGTCGTATGGAGTTCATTTAAATATGATAATATATACACCTAATAAGCTTAACGCACCCGTACTGAGTCTTTATACCCCTTAATCTCCTCGAAAAACACATAACCTCGGGAGGGCTCGAACATGGGACACCCCTACCAGAGAACGCAGCGGTGGATAAAAGCGCGAAATCACAATACCATTATATGCATGTTGATACAACAATTTCTTTTAAATACGCTCCACTCATATCTATGATTGCCTTATTATAAAACCATTGCAAATAACCAAATATAAGGCCCTATAAAACTAATCGGTAATCTCTCAAAAGTAGATGTTGGAAAAAAAAAATTGAGAATATTGACAGATAAAAATAAGAGGCCAATGTTAAGCATAGAGTTAAAACAATATATACAAATAATTTAAGGCCGAAATTATATTCTTGGATATTTAGTTATTGTAGCTGCGTCAGCAATAAATAGCGCTACAATAGCGAAATATCAAAATATTTAATTCCGGTCTTAATTGATTTACTTACTATTATAAGGTTACTAGTTATTTTAATTATCATCATCATGATTTGCCTTGCACAGAGTTTTCTTCACCTTAGGCAAATTAAAAAACTAACACTTCAGTGTTTCATGAAGATCACGGACAATATCGTCCTTCCCTACATGTTGTTTTGATCAAGTGCGGCATCTTTGGAGCTTCTGTGACGTTTCGGTTCAATACCAAACAAACGGACCCGATAACACCCAAAACGAATTACCTGCGCCGAGAACGTAGACTTTCACAACAAATTCCAAACACTAAATTAGTCGTCGAAGAGGACAAAATTAGTCCGCCGCAGAGACTATCATGGGTGCCCAAACCCCAAGCCCAGCCCAGCCAAAGCCCACTAACACTAAGCCCAGACCCAGACCAAACCCATTGAAGGTAATAATATTGATACCCATGCCCATTGGGACTCATTCAAATAAGGCAGATAATTATTTTCACAAAGTTTGCAACCATAACCCTAGCATGTTGACTTTCATACTATTAACGAGAAATAATATCAGGCACCTGTGTGTTGCTGTTGATCTGGATTTATCGAACACTTTGCGGTCAACATTATCATATTGGATCAGACTTAGGATCAGACATGATTTAAAAAATATTACCGCCCTATTACTTACCACGGTTTATTGTTGTCATATAATTGCCAAAGTATATTGCTTAACTGTGCTTTATCATTAACAAAAATACCTGGTTAAACATTTGCCAAGTAAAAAAGGACGCTTAGCGACATTATTCCAAAATTGTCATACCCATGCCCGCCCAGTACCCATGACAAGTCAAAAAATGCATACCAAACCCAGACAATCATAAAAATTGAGCGGGTACCCATGGGTGCACCCGACCCATGATAGTCCCTGGTCCGCCGAATACATCACGATTTTTTTCTTCTAAAATGTGTATTAATTGATTACGGAAAACGGTAAATATCAATGTTTCATGACTGCTATCCAATGCATTGCATGCCTGTGTGTTGAAAATTAATGGGGTAAGCCTCCAAAGTCCAATTTATATTTTGAAAGTGAGTCGACAGCACTAAAAAGGTCGCCATTCGGGCCAAACTAAATTGTTGAATTAAATGCACTTTTCCAATTCCTTGTTGATTGTTCATTTAAGTTCGGTACATACTCACAGCCGATAGAGTGTAGGAAACACATTGTATGCGAAATGTGATTGGATGTATTTATAAATTGAGTGCTTATTCCATTTTCAAGTGCTAACTCCATTTTTGTGGAAAAGGGTCTTTATTTGCCGACTTAGAGAGCAGAAAGACCCAGAATCTGAGGGATACAGAGACCAGAATACAGAAGTCGAAAGCAGAGAGAGAGTTAGAGCAGAGTTCTGATGGATCCGAAGTATGAGCAGAAAGACCCCCGGAAAGGCACGTCACGATTGGTATAGACCTGAAACAGATATTTACGAGCAGAAAGCCCAGACCAATCGACCAGCCATCAGTATATTTCGTTTTCTCGGTATCTCGAGTCAATTCTGACGAAAAGTGATGTCACGGAGAAGGACAGGTCGCCGCCGGCGAGTCTCGAGGGTCCGCCGCTTTCGACAGAGCTGAGCAATGTCTCGACTTCACGAGAACATTATTTCAGCCTCTGAAAGGGCCGGTGAAGCACACTTCGCCGAACCATATCTCCCGGCGGCCATGTGCGCCTGAAGCTACAATAAGATCTCAGGGGTCGTGATGCTGATCATTTTAGGACGAAATCCAGTGACGATCCGGGCTTGACTCGAGTTCTGTGGCCATTTCATATACAATGTGTGGTTTGACCATGGGCGTTCTAGTCGCAAAGAGAAGGTGTGACCAAATAATGGAACTAGGATATTGAAAAATGTAAATTCGATTTTTTTAAATAGCCCATGCTCTTCGGAAGTCCATCGTCTGGCGCGGCAGCTTGGCACATGGGTGATGAAATCACACATCGTGCAATGAATCGGGAGCGATTTTCCGATAGATGTGTCGCCACTAAAGAAGCTTGCACAGGTTTAACTATTTCGACGGCATATGATAGATGGTAGTAGAGGCGGCGTAGCGAAAATTTCGTGCGCTTTTTGAAAAAGTTTGGAAAAATTTCCACAACAGTAAGGCATTTGTTATAAGTTAATTTTTTGAATGTGGAGCAACCTGGATTTTGCCTTGAGGCTCGTGCCGGCCAACAGAGAGCCGCAGAGGTACCTCCTTTTTTGAGCATGCTCGTAACGTGTATTACATGCCCTGCTGTTCCTGTTCTATGTATGGTATAACATTTTGGAAGTGTTGGGTCTTATAGCTGACAAATGACTTTACCTTGGCCAAAATGATGGCGTGAATTGGTGGCACGTTGTTACCGCTGCTGGAGCTCTTTTAGGCGGGGCACTTTCGCTTTTTTCAGCACTTGACTGGCGCCGTTCATCCGGTGTGTTACTAAATATGCAGATTGTTGCTCAGCCATAGTATTTAGAGAGCTCACCTATTCCTTGCTATCTTGTACCACGAGTTGGTTTGAAATATGTGCTGGTTTGTTGCCAGGGGGGTTTAAATGACGCGCGCCTAAACCAAAAATTTAAATATTGACGCAGATGTGTATGATTTAGGCCCCCACTACCGCAGTCGTTATCAGTATATGTCACTTTGTGACATATTATGTGACTGGCTAACCAAAAGAGACGTAATAGTGTTCAGTTTCTTTCACATGGGGTGAACGAATGTCCAACTTTGACCCATGCACCTTCACGTTTGAAAAATCGAACAAGCTCAGTGTTATTTCACCGAATTTTAATAATATGTGTCAATAAAATGGGTGATATGGGCCCGGAACAGTCTCATCACGATGAAACTTGTCATGTGCCACAGGCATGGCATGTTACCACCGACGACAGTTATTTGTACGAGCGCTGCACGTGCAAGCACCTTCTGTCTGCACCGGTATTGACGCTGGAAGTGAACTGAAATCACTGCAGTTCTAAATCTGTGTGAACATCTTCACCATATGCGATCCCACGCAGTATGCGAGCAAATGTGGTGTTAAACACACATATGGCTGATACATTTCGAGTTGCCTGTTGCGCGTGCGCACGTGCACACCCCTCTTTTATATCTCAAGAAACCTCTGGTCCGATTGTGATGACATTTTGGTATGTTTCAAATTAGCCTGGCTCGTAAGTGATTTGCCAACTCGACGCGTGTCGCATCTCTGCAGCACGTGCCGCACGTGCAACACCCCTCTTTTTATATCCTCAGAAACCTCTAGTCCGACTGTGATGAAATTTAGTAATGTCAATTAACGCCTGTCTCGTAAGTGATTTGACTCATCTGTTGACATCTGTCTGCACGTGCGCACGTGCCGCAGCCCTCTTTAATATCTCTCAGAATCTCAGTCACGATGTGATGAAATTTGGTATGTCACTTAACGCCTGGCTCGTAAGTGATTTGCACTTACACGTGTCGGAATTTCTCTGCACGTGCGCACGTGCGCACCCGTCTTTTATTTCTCAGAATACTGTAGTCTTATTGTAATTAACTTTGGTATGTCAATTAACGCCTATCGTCTACGAGCCTAACGCCTAATTAACGCCAATTATCCTAAATTTATTTTCAGCCATGTGCCTTCTTCAGTGGATATATCCACTGAAGAAGACCCAAGGCTGAAAATATCTTTTGGATTTTCTTTCAATATTTATACATAATATGAGCATGAGGTTATTTTTTTATATACTTATTTTTCATTTACAAATACAGCATGGCATACTGTTTCACATATATTCATCTCACATCGGCGTAACACACTCCCGCGGCACTAAGGGCATTACAAAAAGACAGTGCACACTGCACAGTGCAGTCATTTTGTAATGCCCTTTGGCGCGGGATTGTGTTACGCCGATGTGAGATGCATATATGCCAAACAGTATGTCATGCTGTCGTTTTAAATGAGAAATGCCGAACTGAATTGAACAGATGCCGCCTCGCATAAAGAAAAGGTGTAGTAACGCTGCCACGCTGATTTTTGTAGTGTCTAGTAGTGTGTAAAGTACGGCTGTTGTAGAGTTAAGTGTTTGTAATGTCATAGTGTCTTGTCTGTTGTTTTGTAGAGTCAAAGTGTTTTGTATATTGTAGGTACTATCTTCAGTGTTCGCTGTGTCTTGAGTCTATGTCTTGAGTCTACGCAATTATATCTATAGGTGCGTGATACACAAAGCTCTACATCAAACAATTGCATATTCACCTGCAATTTATTTATTTTAACAGCGCAACAGTCAACGTGAGCGAGGGCAATCGGACTAGAGGTTTCTGAGATATAAAATAGGGGTGTGCACGTGCGCACGTGC